>PVKN010022508.1:0-15131 GCA_004027915.1 Capromys pilorides
GCTCCCCCTCCATACACACACACACACACACACACACACACACACACACACACCCCTACCTAACAACCCAGGGTCATGAACCTGAGGAAGGTGCTGTCTGAGGCTGAATTTAGGACCAAGGGACTGGGGGATCAGCACCCACCTCTTCACCACGTATCCCCCATGCTGTCCAGTGAAGCCTGTGTCCCTCATCGAGACTGCCCCATTCTGGCTCCTCTGCTCCCACTACGATCAACTGGGGATGGAGCCAGGCCTAGTGCACATGAGCTGTCTCCTGCCCAGCCTGAATGGCTCCAGAACAGTGGTCTCTGTTTCTCACTGAAAAAGTAAAAACCCACCTATCGGCACCATGTCTAACTCCTAGGAGGCCAGAATACAAGCATAAGTGATCGTTTCCCTTGTGGTAACTGCATCTAATGCACAGCGAGTCATTTTGAAATTCCTTTAACTACCCATGCCCATGTGTTTTGGCTATTTTCTCAGGTGGTTCATGTCTTAACTCAACCCATCTTAACTTAGTAAGACTGAGCAGATCTTGTACCAGGTACCGCAAAGGTACTGGCAACAGAGCAAAGGACAAAACAGACACAAGCTGGGGCCACCATGGAGCTTATCTATCCTTACACGAATACCTAGCAGCTGGCATAGCAGCCGGAAGAGAAAGTGTCAGCCAGATAGCAGCACAGTGGGCAGTGTTTCAGAGAAGGCCACTCTTTGAACAAGCACTGAGCTAAAAAATCAAGTGGGCTCCCAATCTAGGACATTAGCATTGAAGGCAAAATGGTAAACAGAAAGGCTCCAGCCGAATTAGGAGCAAAGGGAAGCCAGCCTGGAGGGCCCCTAAGAGCAGCAACAGCCACAGCACAGTCCCATGTGGGAGCCCTCTGGCTCACATTAGGAGGGAGGCAGGGAGCCACTGGAGGGTTCTGAGCACAGAGCTGGCGCAACCTGCCTCGTGGAGGGCTTTGTTTTTGTTTCTTTTACTTGTTTATTTAATTGTGGAAATTTGTTTTTCCAATCTGCCAAACCATAGCTAATGACAAGCACTTGTCTGTGATTATGAATAATGGCAACAACACGACACAGTCAGGACTTCCCAGCACAGGGTGCACTGCCACAACTCGGCACGCAGAGCAGCGCCTGTCTTTCTGTTGTCTGTGATAACAACATGAGGCATTGCTATTGACAACGGCACACTTGTGTGTGAGGGGAGCTCTGTGGCAGAAGAGATCAAGGCAGTTAGTTATCCAAGCAAGAGATGCCACATCTTGGGTCGGGGCAGCAATGAGGCCAAAAGAGGTGGAGAGAGTCCAGTCTGGCCCTAAGATGTTCATGGATGAAGAGCTATGCCCACAGCCCAAATCTAACCTCCTACCCGTTTCCTAAGTAGTCTGAGATGTGGTCACGTGTTTGCTTACACACTGTCTGTGGTTGCTTTTGTGCTATGGAGCAGAGACAAGCAGTTGTGACCTCCTGCTGTGCAAGGCCAGACACACACACTGACCAGTGGCCCTTTACAAGGATAATTTGCCCACCTGCAATCAGTGTGTGAGATAAAGAGCAGAGATAATGCTTTAGGCTTAAGTAATAAGAAAAAAAAAAAAATGGCCTGTTGTTTACAGAGATGATTTCCTGGAAGAAGGTAAGAGGTGAGGAAACGTCCAAGTCTGGCTGGCGCTGTGCTCTTGTCAGGTGCTCGGCAGCCACACAGGTCACAGGAACAGGAATCTGAGGATGAAGGACAGGCCTGGGCTAGACAGAAGCTTGGGAATTACGAAGTTAGAAGTAGCAATTAAAGCCAGGAACACAGATGAAATCAGCAAGAGAACAAAAACATAAAGGGAACAAGATTTGCAATACTGAACCTTGTACCTTGGCATTCTACAAGTTAGGAAAATGAAAAAGAGCCACCAAAGAACACACTAGCAGAGACGCGCCAGAACTCCAGAAGTGGCGCTAGCTAGGCCAAGTGCAGTGTTTAGGGGCAGGGAGGGGGCCACATCCAATGAGGTGACAGGACTGACGGGACGGTGACTCAGCACACACACAGCCCATATGGCCTCCCCCACCTGCAGTGGGATCAATAGTGGGTACAAGGACAGGAGCAGATAGGACCTACGTATTGCACTGGGAAGAGGCAAAGGGAGCAGGGGCTGGCAAGGGACCTGAGACCAGCATAGAAGAAGCAGCTGCACAGATCCAGCCTGTGACAAAAGCTACTTGAGATGGAAAATCTGGAGACAGGAGAGGGACTGCTGGAAGCAAGATTCTAGGTGAGAAGACCCTTCCTGCTGCAGGTGGTCACCCAGGGCCAGGACACCCAGAGCTGGGTCCACTGAGGCAAGCATCATGCAGAACGGCAGGCAGAGAGAGAGCACGGCAGGCCTGGGTCTGTTTTCTCAATGACACAAGAAGACTGAGAGTGTATGGGGATGGAGGATGTGGCACCAAAGCAACAGCAGAGTCAGTAAGTGTCCAGGAGTGCAGTGTGACCGCCTGCAACAGGTCGGGTGCACACGGGCTGATGGTTGTGAACTTGAAACAAAACAGCCTGGTGCCAGGCGTGGTGTCGCACGCCTGTAATCCCAGAACTTGGGAGGCTGAGGCAGGAGAATCAGTGCGAGTTTGAAACCAGCCTGGGCTACAAAAGTGAGCTCAAGGCCAGCCTCAACTGCATAGCGAGACCCTGTCTCAAAAAAGACAAAAAAAAAAAAAAACAGCCTGGTTCTGAGTCCTCCTCTAGCATTATTCCAGTGCAAGACACAGAGGCTAGACAGGGAAGGAGATTTAACTGGAATCATGGTTTAGCCGTTAAGATAAATGCAGAAAGGGCTCTCTGGACAAACTCTGAACCTGCAGAGTAGACATGGCCTGATCTTGGTGACACAAGGATAACAGGTATTAGGACTTGTCCCAAGGACAGGGGAAAATCACTACCAGAACCTTAAACCCTTCAGTCCCATGAAAGGATCACAGCAGTGTCTCAAAGATACACAGTTTAAAGGCTCACTACTGACTGATGCTTAGGGCTAAACTTCGCTCTTACAACTCTAGTTAAGCTTTTATCTCCAGCGGCGGTTCACTATGTAGACCGGGCTGCTCACAAACTCATGCAGATCCTCCTGCCTCGGGCTCCCAAGTGCTGGGATTATAGGTGTGTGTGACCATGCCCAGTTTCTAACTACAAATACTTTTGACAAACAACCGGAGATCAAGAAGACAATGGGGAAAAAAGAATCAAGATATATGGAAGGGGATCAAGTTACAGCACGTACAGGAACAAATTCTCTATGATAAATGTGATCATTATGTATATCTAAAATTTACTAACAATATCTGGGGGAAAAAAGATTATTTGAAAGCTGACTATGACACAGCTCGTCGAATAATTGTGGAACCAATATCACAGACTAATTAGATTTGATGATCCATGCAGCTCTCTTAACATCTACTTTTTCATAACTTAAGTAATCATAGAATAGTAATTCTAATAAGTATTGTAATGACATTATTAGTACGTCTGATAGAAAAGCTCACACACAAAAACTTTTCAGGGGTCGGCGAGATGGTTCGGAGGGCTCAGGCAACTGTGGGGACTGCAGCTCGATCCCCGGCACCACATGCTGCGCCAGCGCCACCACCAGGGCAGGCTGAGCCAGCCACAAAATGAATAAATAAAGAAACAAACAAACACAACAAGCAAACAAATAAATAAATAAATAAATAAAAAATTAAAAAAAAAAAAAAACTTTTCAAATATACAAAAAAGAGAAACCAACCAATATATGAGTCAGTATCATTCCTCAACAATTAAGAACGCTGGATATCAACCAGGAGCTCATTTATGGAAATATGCCTTTACTAAAATTAAGTAGGGAATTATAAACTACCGCCAGATGTGGTGGTACACCTGTCATCCCAGAACTCACGAGGCTGAGGCAGAAGGATCGCTGTGCACTGACGCCAGCCTGAACTACATAATGAGTTCAAAGCCAGCCAGCCTGAACCATACACTGAGATCCTGTCTCAAAACAAAACTGTCACATACACTGTCACAGAGGTGAACCTAGGGCCTCACACATGCTGGGAAAGGGCCTGGCCACTGGGTTCCACTTCCAGTGCCAGGTGAGTTCCTAACTGAAATTTTAACCAAAACATTTTCTGCTGACACAGCATGAAGAGAAGGAAACCACCTGATCAGCATTTCATGCGCATTTTATTTGTTTTTGTTTCGTCTTTTTTTTTTTTTTGTCTTTTTGAGACAAGGTCTCACTATGCAGTTCAGGCTGACCTTGAGCTCACTTTTGTAGCCCAGGCTGGTCTTGAACTCATACCTATTCTCCTATCTCAACCTCCCAAGTGCTGGGTTTACAGGCATGCGCCACCATGCCCGGCTCCCCAAAGAAACGTTTTTGGGAAAACATAAAAGGTAGGAAAATAAAAAACAATTCATTTTGCTAGATCTTAAGCATAACAGACACTAACAAAATGTACCTGCACTGCTCTTGCTTTAATCTGCTGTGGAAACAGAACAGGAGGAGGAGACTGGGAAGTGGCTTACCTGCCGCGCCTATCGGGGAGGTAGCTGGGGTCATGCTGTGGACATTGAGGCCAAGACTCTGTGAGGGACCCGGGGCTGACGCTGCGATCGGGGCCCCTGGAGGGTTCTCCCTCTGGGGTGAGGTAAGCGGGGTGGTGGGCTGTGAGGTCTGTCCACCAGCCAGTCGGGCCAGGCGCCTCCGGCGAATCTGCAACAGAAGAGGAGAGCATCCTGTGACCAAGGGGGCCAGCCACAGCCGAGTGTGACGACATACACTGGGTCACTGGGCACCAGCTTAAAAGGCAAATATGCTTGCAGAGAAAGCACTCCTTGGAGAGAAAAACTCAGCAAAGCAGTGTTCTTATAAGATACCAGCCAACTATTTAAATCCATCCCTGAACCACCTTACCATGGATTTTTGTTTGTTTATTTTGGTTTTTTGAGGCAGGGTTTCACAGTTCAGGTTGGCCTAGAGCTCACCTTGTAACCCAAGCTGGCCTTGAACTGCCACAATCCTCCTGCTTCTTCAGCCTCCTAAGTGCTGGGATTACATGACTGTTCCACCACACCTGGCTCCATCATAGCTTACTATCACTCCGGGATAGGTGTTATGCATTTTCAGTAAGAATATTACTGTTCTAAACATACTGGGCTGGGTAGATAGCTCAGTAGAATAAGTGCTTGCCTGGCAAGCACAGGGTCCTGAGTTCAATCCCTGGTACCACAAAATAAATAAATAAATTTTTAAAAAATAAACAAATATGCATACTAAAATCTGCTGTTATTTTAATAAAAATTTATCAAAAGGTCATTTTAAATGGGTAAGATTTAGAATAGTCAAGTCAATGAGAGAAAGAAACACAAGTTATAATCAGACACAAATTTTACCAGAAACTTCAGGAGCAAAACGATTGGTTTATTGTTACTTGATTGCAACCGAAGTACAGACTGCCACTTCTTCCTCAGAATACCCAGGAATTATCAAACCATTATGAACATGTGTCACAAAATCCTGGCAGGTCACCAATGTTTCCCTCACACTTTGCTAGCAGTTCATTCATATCCTGCTGACACCTGCTGCTCAGGTAGTGAGGACAGAGTGGGCTTCAGGAAAACCGCATGGCCAGGAGTGAGTAGGGTAGGAAAGCTGCACTATGACAAACACTAACAGAGGCAGTGCCATCTGAGTGGGACCCACCTGTCCTCCTAGACTGGCAGAAAACCCACTACTCCCCCTGTCTTTGGCCTCCTAGCCTCTGCCACAGATGCAGCCGCTGGTGACCTCTGGGGCACTTCCTGTCTTCCAGCTGTGTCTTACGCCCTTCATTCAATCTCGTAAAGGCCCACCGAGTAGGTGTTTTCCTTGTGCTCACTTCTGCTGTGAGCCAACTGAGGCCAGACGGGTCAGGCATGCCTGCGACTGCTGAGAAGCACCGGCACCTACTCATGTCCCTCTCCACATCAACAGCCCAGCAATCCCCGGGGTTCTCTATTCTAGAAGGTCTGAACTTGCACAAAAACACCAACACAGCTGCTTATTTCCCCTGGGTTCCCCAACAGGTGTCTGTTGTTTTCCAGATGAAAACTGCAACAGATTCAAAATAGAAGCTAATATGAGAATGTGGCTGTCTTCTACAGATTTACATAAGCAGAAAGTATCACCATTCTCACTGAATTTATTGTAGGACATGCAGTGATTCTCCTTTAAAAATACAAATGTAGAGAGCTGGGCATGGTGGCTCATGCCTGTAATCCCAGCACTTGGGAGGCTGAGGCAGGAGGATCAATGTGAGTTCGAGACCAGCCTGAGCTATAAAAGTGAGCTCAAGGCCAGCCTGAACTGCATAGCAAGACCCTGTCTCAAAAAGACAAAAAATAAAATAAAATAAAATTAAAAAAAAATAAAAATGTAGGCCAGGCACAGTGGTGCAGGCCTGTGATACCAACACTCTGGGAGCCTGGAGCAGGAGGATCCCAGTTCAAGTTCAAGTCCAGTTCAAGTTCAAGCCCAGTTCAAGTGGGCAATTCAGTGATATGGCTTGAACCTGTCTCAAATAAATACACAAGCCAGACCTGGTGGCACATGCCTGTAATCCCAGCATTCAGGAGGCCAGGCAAGAGGATCGCTCCAAGTTCAAGAACTATAGTTAGATGCTGTTTCAAATACACCAAAAAAAGATGGTAGATTTTATGTTAATGTATTTTATTCCAATTTTTAAAAACAAAAATGAGTTTCAGGTTCAGCACAATCCACTGCCAAAGCAGAGGCCAATCACAGCAAGTGGAGAGCTAAACAGTAAGCAGGTAAGCCATGCAGCAGACACTTGAGAAAAGGAGATGGGACTGAAACAGGGCAAACAAAACCTCACCCTATCTGTTCGCCTGGATACTGACCAGTAGGTACTTTCTGTTTTGAGTTTAATAACCAAGGAAGTCTTTAAGAAAATACCAAGTTATCCAGAAGGTTCTCTTAGAAACACCAGGAACTCAAAGGCACAGTATGTTGCATGCAATGTAGCATTAGAATCAAAGGGTTGCATCCCAATCAAGTGCCATGGGATAACTGTACTCAAACACCTGAATTATCTCTGAGATCAACAGATGGTGTCACTGTCCCTACCCCAGTATTACAGACAGCTAAGTTAGGTAGGAAATAGCACTGGCAAGCAGAGAGGGCAATGCCTCAGGGAGTCAGCACAGAAGATAAGAACACAACTGTGGCTGAAGGCCTCAAGATAAAGACAGAATGACCAGGCCTGAATAAGGTAATTAGTATCACCTGGTCTAATGAAGGCTACTTACATATCAGTTACCCACTCGGGCAACCAGGACCTCCTGATTCACCCTGCCTAAAACGGTCCTGGTTCTCTCCATGTATGCTTGTTATGCAACCTGCTTCCTCACTGAATTAACATGACCTAAACAGCTCTCCTGGTAACCTAATTGGCTGATCTAGCCTTGACCCACCTTATGCCCACTTCATGGGCCCTCTCCTGTCTCAATAAGCTGTTCCTACTGTTGACTTCTGTTTTCCCTTGAAATTCACTCTGCCATTCTGGGGAACATTAACTCAGACTAACATCTAACAGGCTGGTTGACATCTATTTCTCATGTATTGCCAGGGAGGGACACAGCCTGGCACAAATCCGCCATGCAGGTCCTCCAACACTTCAGTGAAGACTCTAGAGAACAGCAGAAACATAAATGATTCCCATGGATCCCAACCAGCATGGGACAGGGTTGGAAGTGGTGAGCAACAGCCCCAAATCAGCCTCTAAATCAAAAGCAGCTGGCAAAAGAGGCCCCTCAACAGCCTGAGGCTCAATGATGAACCCTGAAGGGCCCACAGGCCCAACGCCTGACTGCACAGGTGGACACCCCCGAACTCCTAACAAACTCTAGCAATGTCCTAAGCAATCTATTGTGCTGATACTTTCTTTATTCATTTATGCAAATATCTGTAATCCACAATTTCAAAAATCTAAGCACTGAGCAGTAACATTCTCAAAGAAAGCACGTTACCACGGTTCCCTACAGCCCACACAGCAATCACAGCAATTCCTGAAAAACAAGTCACTCTCGCACAAGTGCCTTGAGCCCTGTAGCTTCCAGGGGCCCCAAAATAAAAACCGAGTCTTCCCCAGGGCCTGCAGAGCCTTTGACCATGGCCACACAGCCCCTCTGCCATTGCTACAACAGCTTAAACTTCAACCTCAGGCACTTGCCACCCCTTCACCTCAGGCACTATCCCTAGCCTTTGGCTCTGCCAGCTCTCTCTGCTGTGGCAGCTTCATGCCACCTTCTTGGGAAGCCTCCCTTGACACACAGCCCTCGCCACCATTCACCTTTTGCATCCCAGCCTGAGTGACTCCTGTTAGCATTCTTCACGGCCCATAAATTCCTACTTCATTTCTGTGTTTGAGGGCAGGAGGATAAGGGTGGCATCCTGAGCCTTGTGCCTGTTAAGCACCTGTTCAACTCCTGAGTCTCTCCCACCTCCTTGCCCATTTCTTAGCATTTGTTTTACCCACAGTGTGGAGGCTCCAACAAAAACCATCACCATGCATCCTGGACACAGAGCACAGCACTCTGTGCACATGCCCCAGCCCTATCGCTCACGGTAATTATGAACAGATACAGCCAAAGTAAAGCAGAAAGCCACACACTAGGATGTTTAACCAGACAGTCACACACCCGACAGGGCTTCTGCACCTGACACGGAGTCCTCCTCAGACATTTATTCACTCACTCCCAAGAGCCACAGTGACCCCTCCTACAGGCATGGAGCTCACCTTCCAGAGACCAAGAGGAAGGCAGCCAAAGGCATACAGATGAGAGGGCAAGGTAGAAAGATGGGGATAGGGCAGCTGCAGTACCCCACGTGGAAGCCTTTGTCTCAAACCTGAGGGAAGAGGGCACAGAGCCTTGAGGTACACAGGAGTGTGGGCAGCAGGATACAGCAGGAGAGACACAGTGCTGCCAAGGGCAGAGATCAGAAGCCACTTCAGGTTTGGCTCAGCAGAAGGATATTATTGAGCTTCCAAATTTAATAGTCTGGCTGCTATGGAGAGCAAACTGGCAGACTCTGTGGGACACCACTGAGGGCCAGGAGTGGAGGGTGGAGAGCGAGGGCAGCATGGACGGAGGTGGGCAGCTGTGAGGCCAGAGGTCAGCAGCAGCTCAGGACTGTGGTGGCAGCATGGCCCAGCTCTCAGGCGTGGGTAGGCTGGGCAAGAGTGCAGAACTTGGGGAGGTGTGTTTGTGCGTATGCTCCAATGTGATAAGAAGCCTAAGAAGAGATATTTCAAATTCTCCCAGGAAAGGGCTGGGGAGATAGCTCAGTAGAATAAGCGCTTGCCTGGCAAACTCAAGGACCTGAGTTCAATCAATCCCCAATTCTGCAAAAAATAAAATAAAATTCACCCAGGAGTCGGAGGTGGTGGTACACGCCTACAATCCCAGCAATCAGGAGGCTGAGGCAGGAGGATCACTTTGAATTCAAGGCCAGCCCTGAACTACATAGTGATACCCTCTCTCAAAATATAAACAAAAAATCTCACAGGAATGAGTACGTATTTAAGATTTGCTTGAAGTTGTGAATGTCACTAGTGCAGAGGCGGCTAAACTCAGGAGCTCACCCCTGACTTCCAACCCACCCTGAGTACCTACTAGCTACGGATGTTCACAGTAAGTCACTTCTGCTCTCTGTGCCACCAGATAAGGCTATGAGGATAAGACAGTTACAGCGTGTGAGCCCTGGCCCTGCAGCCCTCCCTATTTGCTCCCTGGTGCATCCGCCCTATGCTACATATACTCATTTGTGTACTACTTGGCTATCATCCACCTGCGTACTCAAGGTTTCCTCTTTTCCCGTGGCTTTTCTTGTTTGTTTACCTTGCAGGCTGGGAGTCAACCAGAGGTCTCGTAAGTGCAAATTCAAAGCAAGCACTCTAGCCCCAAGCTACATCTGCAAGCCCTAGGATTCCAAAGGATGGGACTTTTCTCAGGGTTGAATGTATCCCTCATCCTTGAATGATTCCTGGCACACAGCAGGTGCTTCCTAAACATTTGCTAAACACCTAAAAGAATTAATGAAAATTACTAGAAAAATTCCCTTAAGATAGACTACATTTTAGTTCATTTCCTTTGGGGTTCTGTTTTTTTGCAGTACTAGATTCTGAATGCATGGACTCCACACTGAGCTACAGCCTCCAACTCCTTTAAAAAAATTTTTTTACATCTTTTATTTATTGGAGCCAGGGAGATAGCTCTGTGGCACAAGTGCCTGCCTGGCAAGTACAAGGTCATGAGTTTGAACCCCCAGTCTTGCAAAAAAAAAAAAAACACACCTTTATTTATTTATTTACTCGTTTGTTTGTTTGTTTGTTTGGTACAGGGTCTCACTACGAAGCTTGGGCTTGTGGGATTGCAGGCATGTGTACTACCACACCTGGTTTCTGTGGCCAGCATTGCCCACCTGGGGTTCTGGAGCCAGTGCAACATGTGGTACTAGGAATCAAACCCAGATCCTTGTGCTTGGCAGGTCCTTAAGACCTCCAAGCCATCTCCCCAGCCCCTCCAACTCTCTTGAGACAGTTTCATGAAGCTGTTAAAATGCCCGAGTTGGGCTCCAATTTGGAATTCTCTGGCCTCAGCCTCCCAGAGACTTGGATTCACTACTTTGTTTTACGCCAGATGTTTTCTTTACCTTTCTATTTTCCTTTGAGATGAGAGCCTTGCTATGCTGTCTGGGGCAGTCTCAAACGTGTGGGTTCAGGGGACCCACCCACGTTAGCCTCTTGAGTGGCTCAGACCATCTGATACACTACTGTACCACATTTATGATCACCTTTCTTTCCTTTATTTATTTATTTTTCTATATTTAGGACAGGGTCTACAGGGTCCCACTACACAGATCAGACTTACAGTGATTCTCCTGTTTTCAGTTTCCCAAGTGCTAGGATTACAGGTGTGTGCCACCATGCACAGTCTCAGCGTGCACCAGGGGTGGGTGGCATAGCACGCTTGGGATCGAATCCCAGCCACTGTACTCTGCCTAAGCAGGCACTTTAGTCCACTGAGCTATCAGGCCGGCCCTATCATCACCTTTCAAGAGAACCTAAGCATTGCTCTTAGAAAAAATATGAAGTCACCTTCAACCTGGATTCAACTTCAGCCTGATACACAATGTAGATATGCTAATTAGCACAGAGCAGAGAGTGACAGTCTGGACACACTGAGACAACTGGAAGGCAGTTTTCCATGGAGAAAGGGACTCACTTGTCAACATCCCTGCCATTCCACATACCTACGTCAGGGAAAAAGAAGGGAGAGGGAAGGAAAGGACAACGGAAGAAAGAGTTTTAGAGTGGGTACAGTGGTGCGTGCCTGTGACCCCGGGCTCGCAGAAGGCTGAGGCAAGAGAATGACAAGTTCAAAGCTCATCTAGGCAACTTAGAAAACTTTTAAAGTTGGGGAGCTGGAGATACAGAGAAGTGATAGACCACTTGCTAAGTACTTGCCCTCTAGAACGATTTTCTTACAGGGGTATCTCCCACGTTTATGATTGGCTTTATTTTTTTTTTAGGTGGCTGACTGTATAGAAAGCTATAGAATGTTATGAGAAGCTGGGTGTGGTGGCGCACACCCATAACCTCAATGCTGGGGAGGCTGAGGCAGGAATATCACCATGAGAAGCCAGTATGGACTACACAGTGAGTTCAAGGTCAAAATGAACTACATAGCAAGACCCTCTCTCTCTATCTCTCTCAAAAAAAAGCTCCAAAAGTATTGTCAAGAAAAGCTTTCCCCTTTTTAAAGAACTAAATTAAATTCAATTTGCCTCTGTAAGCTGATACATGAGAACAAAACATGAAGATTATTTTTCCTCAAGGATTTCACTCAAACACAATTCAACCTCCTCTCGCACAAACTAAAGCCAATTCAGCTCTTAGCCAATAAAGCATTTTCCATTATTTTCTCAACAGGTTCTTTATTGGAACTCCCGGTCTTGCAAAAAAAAAATCATTCATTCATTGATTTATTTATTTATTTGGTACAGGGTCTCACTACAAAGCTTGGGCTTGTGGGATTACAGGCATGTGTACTATCACACCTGGTTTCTGTAGCCAGCATTGCCACAGAATTGCCCTGGAAACTCTCAGGCAGAAGAATAATTTATAGTAACACGACTAACACCCATGCACACTGCCGTGGGCTAAGGGTCTCAAATAGTTAAGCTCAGTCAACAGCCCAAGCAGGTGAGGGCATTTACTTTCCCATCATCTGCATGTGCGTCCTGAACTCCCTGAACTCCCTGAACTCGGTGTGGGCTAGTTACCCTGATCAAGGTCACAGCTCGAAAATTAAAGTGGCCTTAAGAGGCTGAAGCAGGATGGTTGCCATTTCCAGGCCAGTGTGGTCTCCAGAGTGAGTTCAAGGTCAGCCTGAACTACACAGGGAGGAGACCTTGTCTCAAAAGAAAAAGTGAAAGTGAAAGGATCTGCACCCAGGGCTCTGGACCTGGCCGCACCCAGGACCCAAGTCACTGACCTTCACTCACAGCACCTCCTGCGCCTAGGCAATGACTGAGGACAGAGGAGCCAGATGCACTGCTCTGCTGATCTGAGGACCAAGTGAAATCAGGTACAGGTGGGGCACGCCAATTTCACGTTTACCCTTGGAGCCTTAACCTCCAAGGTCCTCTCTGCGGAGGTTACGCTGGAAGTTCCCATTTCCATGATCAAAGTAGTGCCTGGATAAAGCGGGAACCGGGGCACTGCAAGAGCTGGCTCTTATCAAGAGAAGAGCGCGCTGCTAGGATCCGCTAACCACCCAGCACCAGCGCTGCCGCACGGGGCAACAGATCCATCGGGAAGGAAGACAGCCCCTGGTGACACAGCAGGAAGAAGCGCTTGGACAGAGAGGGGACACAGTTCACACTGCTGCACCTGTGACCACGTCACACAGAAGGACGCACAGTACACATCCAGGAGCTCAGTTCTACTCCTTGTAATGCGCCTGCTTTAAAAGCAAACTTTGAACTTCTGTTAAGTATATCTGACTACAAATTTTTTAAAACCTCAACTGAAAGCAGGTTTCTAAGAGCACACAGTAGTTAGCTCCTTTATTTTTTATGGTGATCCTCCTGCCTCGGTCTCCCCCGTATTTCGATTATGGGTGTGCATGATTATAGGTGTGCATAACCACACCTAACTCAATTCTCTTTATTTTATTTTTTAAAAGATGCAGGTTGACCTTATAGTAGCCATTATTAATCCAAATTATACATACATGTAAATGGCAATGACATACACATTTCCAGCTTCTGTGAAAAGAATAAAAACCATTATTTCCCCTCTTGTCTATAACCCTGCACACAGTCAGGTGTGGCCCTGCACAGCATGGTCTTCCCTCCCAAACTCAGGGTGACCAGGCAACCTCTGCTAAGGACACCAAGGATCAGCTGGCAGAAGGAGGTGGCAAACTCCACCTGACCCTTTCTGCTCAGCCATCTACCACACAAGTCCTAGCACCAAAGTCCCCCATACAGCAGGCAGGGATGGACCTCTAGGGGCTGAGTCTGCGCCCCCACAGCCAGGGCAGCCTATTGCTGACACCTCCTGTCCTGCCCCTGCTCATAGGGTGCCCCTCTCCTGCTTTCTGTGGGTTTAGTCTCACAAGAGGCCTCTACTGTCTGCAGCCCATTGCCACCTTAGCTTTATCTGATGGTTCTGTACACACGTATGCACCTGAGCCTTAGCCAACGTGTGCGTATATGTGTGCCTATCTCTATGTATGTCTTGGATCTAAAAGGTCCCTGAAGTCTCTGGTCCAGAGGTTGGGTCTATTGGAAGGGGCACCAGCAGGGCAGGGTCACTGATGGCCCTACTGTTCTGTCCTCTCCACTTCCTGACCTCCTCCCTGCTGCAGCCTGGCAGTCCCTGGGCAAATCCCCTACAGGAAACCTCTGCTCCTCTAAATGGTGGCTGTTTTGTCTCTGTGACAGGAAAGTGACTAAGACACATGTACAGACTCCTGCTTATACACTGGCAGAAGTACAGAGGACTGAATCCAGGCAATTCATCCAAACTCCTGCAGATGTGACCATTTTCATCATCAGCTCCAGGGAAATGGTCCTTCCCTGGCTGTAAACAGTGGGCAGGGGGCGGGACCAGCCAGGCTGCTCAGGGCCCAGGAAGAGAGACAACACCCATGGCATCACCATGCCACTGCTGTGTGGCCCCGGGGCATCTACCCATCACCTGGCCTCAGTTTCCTCCCCAGGACAGAGGGCACTGGCTCGGGGAAGGGATCCCTGTGAGAGGCTACTTGATTTGAGTGAGGTGTCTGGACACCATAAGACACAGGTAGGAGAGACAGGCCAGGACAGGCCGACAGCAAGCTCGGAATGCCATCCGCCCACAGGCCCTGAACTCATTCAGGAAGGCCAGGAGGTTTGCAGGCTGTGAGCAAGAGTAGCTGGGTCTGACTGATCTTTCAGAACAAACATCCGGGTGCACATCTATGATTCCAGCAGTAGGGAGGCTGAGACAGGAGGACTGCCATGAGTTTGAGGCCAGCCTGGGTCACATAATGAGTTCATGGCCAGCCTGAGTCACAGGATAAGACTGTGTCTCAGGGAAGGAAAAAAATAAAAAAATAAAAAGTTAGCTGCTGTGCAGGGAATGGACTGAAGTGAAACAACAGCCAGCCTGGAGGTGGGGATGCGGAAGGGACAGCTCTGGGAACACTGAACACATGTAATTGAGAACTTGGTCGTTCTTTAGAAGTGAGATGTAAAGGGCTAGTGGTATAGCTCAGTGGACTAAACACTTGCTTAGGGAAGCGCAAGGGTCAGGGTTTGGTTCCTGGCCTCGCCAGCCATGCCAGCCCTGCACTCGAGCACACTGAGCTGGCGATGGAGTCTGGGCACGGTGGCACGGGCCTGTAATCCCAGCACTTGGGAGGCTGAGGCAGAAGGATCAATGTGAGTTCGAGACCAGCCTGGGCTACAAAAGTGAGCGCAAGGCCAGCCTCAACTGCATAGTGAGACCCTGTCTCAAAAAGACAAAAAAAAAAAAAAAAAAAA
>PVKN010022509.1:0-15143 GCA_004027915.1 Capromys pilorides
CCCAGACAGCCGCAGCAGGGGAAATGATACGCCATCAAGCAGTGCACTTTCTCTGCATAACGTAACTGATTAAAATCAACCTGCCTTTTATTATCACCATGCAGCAATTCAGAACAATGCCAATGATGAAAACTCTTCTTTCTGGAAACATCTTTGTTAATCTAGTTTGAAATAACTGCTGTGGTCACTGCTGATTTTTAATAAGCACATGCGCAAGCTGCACTGTAGTACTTTCAGCCTCTCCTATAATTAACAAGGTTGTTACATCAGGAAACTATCAGTTATCCTGCATAGTTGGCCCAGGCACAACAAATGCCATGTGCATTTGCCTTCAGAACAAATCTGAAAAGGTCCAGAACTGTCTAGGTTCACTGAGACCCAGTATACATTCCCAACCACCAAATTACCACCATCTCTGCAGAAATAAGGATTTGACATCTCTGCAATAACATCCATCTCAGTCTCTTCCCTCACACTGGATAAAATACCCAAATATTGTAACTTAAAAGGAGGAGAGGGTTCCTTGGCTCAAGTCTTTAGTCCATACTTGACCAGCTCCAGCATGCCATGGTTGAAAGGGCCTGGTCTGAGGAAAGCTGCACCTGTCCCAGTGGCTGGAAAGCAGAGAGCAAAGAGGAAAGACTTCGCTTCCATGCAGGAAGAGCCATCTGCCTTTCCAGGCCATGCCCCAGGGACCACCTCCTAACAGTAAAGTCACCCCTGGTGCTCCCCCGTTCAGCCACCTTTCACAACCTCCTCCTGTGATGGCATGAGGATTTGGGGGCTTCAGACCACAACAGCAAGATTGTAGAATGACCCACTTGGTCCAAACTATAGCAGCAGTTTCTGTGACGACAAAGCAACAGAGCCAACATTACCGTAGCACTGTCATTCTATATTCAATTGATTCTCTTCACTCTTTTGGGAATGTTTTTCCAGATAATTTGCCTCCAAATGTATTAATATATTTTCAGAGTATTAATCCATTATTTTCTTCTTCTTCTTCTGTTCTGTGATTTTTTTTTTCCATTTTTAAAAGATTTTACTAGTCTAGTTATAGAAATAAAGTTCAGTAAAAGAAAATGTTCATTTTCTTCCTCTCTTTGCAGTGTATTATCATTCCTGTGCCTGAAGGCACTTGCTCCAGGCTTTGTTACAAATTCCACCAGCCTTAACTGGCCTTTCTACCTCATTCACACCCAGTGAATGCTTCTCCTTGTGCCACCTCCTGAAGGCTGAGCTTGGTTTAGAGCTGGTTATGAGTTCTCTTCTGCCTTTTACACCAAATTCCAGTATCGTTTAATTCATTTCTCTGCCTCTTTGGTTGAGTACCTCTAAACTAGACACATAGCCAACTTCTAATACCCATAACCAACTGCCTAAAAACATCTCAATTTCCAAGTATTACGAAGTCCAACTTGGCTTAGTACATTCAAAACGCAATGCTTGACTTCCAGATGGTTAATTATGGGGTAAAAGAGAAGAACAGCCAAGTCTGTACAGGGGAGCTAGTAACAGCTTGTATATATTAGCCAAAGAAAGCAGTAATGGATAATTGGGCTGAACCATTGTTGTGCCAATTAAAACTCATTATCCCGGGGACAGCAAGATAACTCAGCAGACTAAAGCACCTAGTGAGGCAAGTTTAAGCAAGCACAGGGACCGCAGTTCAATCCCTAGCAACCCATGTTACACCAGCCCTGCCTCAAGGGCAGGCTGAGCTGGCCAGAGTCCAGGCATGGGAGTACAGGCCTGTAATCACAGCACTGGGGAGGCTGAAAGCAGGAGGAACACCACAAGTCTGAGCTGTGTAGTAAGACCCTGCAACAACCAAATTCATTAAAAAAAAAAAAAAAAAAATCTTCATTATCCCTTGCCTAATTCCTGAATCTATGCCAGATTTTACATCAGGACCTATTAACTAAAGAATCCACAGAGTCGCCAAGAGGAAGGACTTGGCACACAACGGCCCAAGTGCTGGTCAAGTCCTTCCCCAAGAAGTGGTCATCTACTGGACTGTTAATGAACAAAGGGTGAAATCTACACATTTTTAGGACAGTTAGAATGGGGCCTGAGTCACCACTGATACTAGAGACCAAATGAGCACCATGCTGTCACCCAACTAGAACGAAGGTCCTCAGCAGCCTAAGCTCTGCTTATGGAGGTCTCCAAGTCCTGTGGACCCTACTCATGGTTATTTTTCCAGTCACCAAAATTCAAACTGGGACTGACTATATAGACATTTGAGAACTTTCACAGAAGGTCCTGGCCTATGGAAAAGAACTGTCATAGCTGGGAAGGCTAAATAGATGTGGCACTGCCAGATTAATGGTTTCAAAGAGATTTGAAACCACACCTGAGTAAATAAAAGCAATATCAAAGCTGGAGGCTTTGATGGAGTGGATGCCAGAGGAGATTCCCAATAAATCTCCATGTAGTTCACAGGCCTTGCACCTGAAGATTCTGAATGAGCTGCTGCACGTGACATCAGTTGCTGCAACCTCAGCCAAGCAGCAATCCTAATCACACAGAGTCCATGCTGGTGCCAAGCAGTACGGCCTCCACCCAGGGACCAGACATTGGGCTTCTTTTTTTTTTTCACCTCAATCAGAAAAAAAAAGAGTTCACATTTACATGGCACAAATGAGAATATATAGTCACAGGGAAGTAGTACTTCTTATAGTCTTTTTCCTAAGATATCCTGAATAGACCAGTAACATCTCATTCTCCCACACAATATCATAGCGAACCATTACGTCAGGTCAGCAAACTATGGCTGGTTTTGTATGTCTCTCAGGCAAAGAATGATTTTTGCAACTTTAAGTGGTTAAAAAGATTAGAACAACAGGCAGAGCACAGAGGATTTTTAGAAGAATGTGTTGGTCAGCTTTCCATCACTGTGGCTGAATACCTCAGAAAGTCAATTTCTTTTTTTTTTTCTAACAAACACAGACACTTTATTATGAAAATGCTCATATGTTGCAAAAAATCATAGAAAAATAAAGTTTGATTAGGATATTTTAATAAACTTCAAGTCACAAATTTTTAGGATACAGATCAGATCAAAGCACAATCCAGGTAAAATGGTCTGGAGCACTGCCCTGATCACCTATTGAAGGTCAGTAGATTAGTTCTCCCAATATTTGTCTACCACGTCAGAGGTGGGTGAATTACTTGCTTTGGGTTGAACAGGTAGGCAACATGAATACAAAGACTAAATAATTTTCCACCAAAACTTTCTTTGCAACACAATCTATTACAGAAAATTTTTAATCCTTACAGAAGTTCAGGTTGAAAGAATTCAATTCAGGGGGTAGGGAAAGAAAAGAATCCTGGATAGTCAACTTTTGTACCTGATAGGACACAGTCACGGTGCATCCATGCTTACTACTGCACTAGTGGATAAATGCCACTGTAAGCACACCCAAACCCACAGGTTACACAGCATACACGGAACACATAGAATGCAGAATACACAGCACCAATCATGAGCCCTAAGGAAAGCTATGGACTTTGGGTGATGATAATGTGTCAATGCAGGTTCACCAATGGGAACATATGGACCCTCTGGTGTAAGGTAGGTGCTTATAGTGGCTACATGATGGGCTCAAAGGAATAAAGCAATTCTGTACTTCCTCAATTTTTGTTTAATCATGGAACCACTAAAAAATAAAGTTTATTGGGCTAGGCGTGGTGGCGCACACCTGTAATCCCAGCACATGGGAGGCTGAGACAGGAGGATCAGTGTGAGTTCAAGACCAGCCTGGGCTACAAAAGTGAGCTCAAGGCCAGCCTGAACTACATAGTGAGATCCTATCTCAAAAAGACAAAGAAAATTTAAAAAATAAAGTTTACTAATTTGTTTAAAAGTCAAAAGGGGAAGACTATTTTGAGATATATGGCCTTATATAAAGTTCATATAAGTTGTTTAATTTTTTTTTGTGGTACCAGGGATTGAACTCAGGAACTTACACTTGCCAGGCAAGTATTTATTCTACTGAGCCATCTTTCTGGCCCTAATGTTATTTAATGTCTGTAAACAACATTTTGTTGGAACAGAATGGAACCATGCTCAAGGTGAATAGCTGAAACAGAGATGACATGACTTGAAAAATTTAAAATATTTTCTATCTGGCCATCCACAGAAAT
The DNA here is from genome assembly GCA_004027915.1 of Capromys pilorides. Classification (NCBI taxonomy): domain Eukaryota; kingdom Metazoa; phylum Chordata; class Mammalia; order Rodentia; family Capromyidae; genus Capromys; species Capromys pilorides. Next base: position 4,150 of record PVKN010022509.1, read on the forward strand.
GGTATGCCTGTCTACATAACATCAACAGCACTATGATGATCAAGAGGCAGAAATACACAGTAGGTACTGGGAGGAAGTCTGATCAAAAGCGTAGGGTCTTGGGCTGGGGAGATAGCTCAACAGTCTAAGCGCCTATCTGGCAAGTGCAAGGACTCGGGTTCCATCCCCAGGCCCATATGCTTGGCCCGTGAAACCAGGTGTGATGGCACACACCTATAATCCCAGCATGGGGGAGGCTGAGACAGGAGGATTACTGTGAGTTTAAGTTGCATAGCGAGACCTTATAACAAATAAATAGATAAAAAGATTGGTAAGTTTATTTAAAAAAGAGAGAGAGAGCATAGGGTCTTGTCACAATGCCACCGTTCTTGTGAATCCAGTGGTTAGTAGAATGCTGAGACATCACAGCAAATTAAACACACACACACACACACACACACACACACACACACACAAAGAGTTTAATATATCTTGCATTTCCTATCACAGAGGAGAAAACTCATTGCCATTTAGGACATTTTGGTCCCTAGAGGCAACACATTCTATGTCAGGGATACCACTCAGGTTGCCACAGAAAGCTGCTGACTGTGAGAGGTGCTGGGTATAGGCACAGACTTTTCAGCAGGCCCAGGGCATAGTGCAAGCAGCCAGGCCACCTGCACCATAGTTACCTAGGTAGACCTTATGGCGCAGGGGAAATGGTGTTGTGTTGGATTTATGGTAAGTGTCAAGGGATAGAACATGGACCAGGCCCTAGAGCAAAACCAGGCCATGTGCAACAAAAGTTATTCACCATGTTAGAAACCACTCTTGGCAGTACCTGAACCCTGGTGGAGAGTAAAGAATTAAACAATGGTTCCAGGTTAGGGAACACCCAGAACTATCAGTCATGAGTTCAATGTATCAGATCTAACAAGGAAGGAAGTCTGGCAGGTCCAGGGGCATACGTGTAGATGGAAATGGTAGATGTGAGATAGAGCTAGAGCAGAAGAAAGGGCACGAGTCAGCTGAACACACAGGCAGCCCACACCCCCATCTCATCAGCTTCCAAGGCTGCACCCATGTCCTGTGGCTCAGCAAGGGGCACAAATGATAAGCCAAGGGAAGAAGAAATAGGCCAGCTACAGTTATAGATCATCTGGCTTGGTTTAAGGCTCAGACTGAAAATAGACACAGCCACACTGTGTATCACAGCCACACTGAAGGGTGACTTTGGAAGGCAACGGTGAAGTCATCCTAGTGGGCAGAGCTTCAAGTGATGTACCCAGTTATATGCTTTCTTGCAAAGAAAAAGTGGCCCATGGAACATTGACCAGCACCATTACCTAACCTCAATCCTCATGTGTGGAATCCTATACACAGGCCCCTGGGAAAAGTGCGCTGGCACACCACATATCCTACCATCCTGAACCAGGCACCCTGCTGAGGCTGGAATGGCACCAGTTTGGAGGGAACCACAAGAATGGAGGGCCATGCTTCAGAAGGCAAAGGTGCACTGCACCGGAGATTTCTACATGCCTCTTTGCCAGGAGAAAAACATCCAAGTCTGGCCATCACTGCACAGCAGTGGAGCGGGCCTGCTGGCCGTCCTTCCTAACTGCACCTGGTGGACGGTCCCTATGCTTCATGTGTTCACAGTGCCTACAGCCAGAAATCCTCCCCACAAAAGGCAATGTACCTTTGTCAAGGCACACAGCAACTACTCAACTCAACTAAAAGTGAAGGCTTCTGCCTGAGCACCCTGGGTGCCATGTGCCGAGCGTCTAGCAGGCAAGAGAAGCAATATTGTGGCAGGACACTTGATCCAGCCCAGCAGAAGGTACACTTGCCGCGGCCCAGTGAGCACATCGGGAATGGAGATGCCTCTGGGTCCTCCCTCAGCCATAATTACTATGACCTGGTCAGTCAGCCCCAGAAAACTACAGTGATCAGGGCCTCAGGCTCTCAGGAATGAGAGTTTCTGTCATCCAACCAGATGAGCTACTAAGACCAGCAGAAATGATAGTGAAGTCCACTTAATAAATACTTGTGGACTTAAGGAAGACTGGGCAGGATGGCCGAAAGAAAGAGCCGGGGTAGGTCGTGGTCCACGAGATCCTCCAGGTGCTGCTCACGGTGTGAGCAACGGGCTCTCAGTAAAACACCGAATGGGTTGTTTTCATTTTTGATTTTACATAAGCACTGATTTTCTTTTTTATTTTCTTGGCGGAACCAGTGTTTGAACTCAGGTCCTTGTACTTGCCAATAGCACTGAATGTTTTAAATAGCCTATGTTTTGCTTGAACTTGCCAGCGAAATGTTTCTCAGCTCATCAAAACACAAGTCCTGTTTACACTCAGGGGACATGGACCTCTCTCAGACTGGCAGTGACCCCATCACCCACAGTCCATCCCGCCCATACTGCTCACCGCCTCCTGGCTTCCATGCGCGCCGCGATGCGGAGACGCCGGGCCTGGATCCGCTCCTGCGGGTCCTCAGAATGTATCGAGGGCCCATGAATAGGGTTGGATATGGCTTGATCTGCTTTATGCTTCAGCACCTCCGCGGACCCTGGCGGATTCATGGCAGGAACCTCTCGCTCTGCAGCTCCCTTCATACTGCAGCGCGGTTGCTGGCTACAAGCCGTTGCCAGGGAAACGTGGTCACCAGACCTGAAACCCAGCAGGTCGCGTGAGCTGCTCTGCAGGCCCCGCCCAGCGCTGCTCAGAACTTGGCCTTCCTGCTTTGGGGCAGTTAAGATGGGCCCTCTGCACTGACCCCCTAAGAGGCCTAGTGGTGAGCAGAGGTTGGATTCTCACCACGAGACTAGCAGATTAAAGAGCTCAACCATGTCGTAGTTCATCACTTTATTAACTATACAGATTAATCTATTATTCACCAAGGAATATTACTGATTATCATTTATCAAATACAGTTGAATGCCTACTATATGTGAAGCTCTGTGCTAGAGTGAGGATATTGCTGATGTCTTTCCCAGGGTACAGAACCTGCCCACACAAGAGCCTCTGGCTCGTGAGAGGTATAGACATCCCGCATAGTGCAGCCACCCACTTACTGAGTTTTGAGCTCCTGCTCCATGTGTCTGGCCCCCTGTCTCCTTTAGGATGTAAAACTTGTCATCCATGGGCTTATATCCAAGGATTATTATCTTATTGTAGCTGTTTTCTGTATTACTGAAACAAAGCAATCCCATCCCCATCTGCAATCAGATTTTAAAGAGGCAAGAGAAGCTGAGCAAAATGATAGGAGGTGGGGGTTAGGAGTACAGACATCTATCTATTAAACTCTCCCAGACCCAGTATCTCCAGCAAGACACTACTTCCTGTACATGTTTTTCTTGTTGTTATAGTCCAGACAGGCCATGACCAATACTAATCCTGAATTTGGGATTATCCTGCCTCAATCTTTTGAGTGCTGGGACTACAGGAATGTGCCATGCACTGTTGCCAACAAAAAGTGTTAAGAATTAAAACCTTTTAGAACTGGGGAGATAGCTCAGTAGAATAAGTGCTTGCCTGGCAAGTGCAGGGTCCTGAGTTCAATCCCTGGCACCACAAAACAAAAACAACAACAAAAAACAACAACAACAAAAAAAAAACACCTGAGTAGTTGTTATAAGAATTAAAGCTTTTTGGGCTGGCAAGATGGCTCATTGGTCTAAAGCACCTGTTTACGAAAGCTTAGGCAACCACAGGTTTGATCCCCGGCACCACATGCAGTGCCAGCCCCACCCCCAGGGCAGGCTGAGCTGCCATTATATATATATATATATATATATATATATATATATATATATATGAATAATTAAAACCTTTTAAGTCAGGCATGGTGACGCACAACTGTAATCCCAGCAGGTGAGTTCAAGGCCAGCCTGAACTGTATAGCAAGATCCTGTCTCAAAAAGACAAAAAAAAAAAAAGAATTAAAACCTTTTAAACCAGGCCTGGTGGAGATTTTCAATCCTAGCATTCTGGAAGGCTGAGGCAGGAGAATTTGAGCCAAATCAAAAAAAACTTAGTAAGACATCTCAAAATTAAAATAAGAAAAAGGGCTGGGAATGTAGTTCAGTGTGAAGGTCTTGGTTCACTCCCCAGTAACACAAAAGAACACAAATAAATTCCTTTCAAGCCAAATAGAAAGGCTGGGGATATGACTCACTAGAGAGGTGCCTGCCTAGCACACACAAAACAAAAGGAAAAAACTGCATAACTTCTGACAGAGACTTAGCCCCTTAGAAATGGGGTAATGCAGTAGATGAGTAAGAAACAAGCTCGGCCTAGTCCTTTCCTATCACTCTGGGCAAGTATCAACTTCTTGAAGACTATTTTCTGAACCATTCAGTGGTACTTTCCGTCTATTCAACTCATAATCAAGCCAAGATAACCCCAAAATAAGACCTACCTGAGGGCAAGTGGAGTGTATTTCTAATTTTTTTCAAGTACGCAAGTGGTAGAGAACATGGAACAGCCTTTGTCGAAGCCCAGCTGCTGCCTGAATCGTGTCCTAAGCCTGGCCTGGGGGTTAAGGTAGGAGTCACTTGCTTTCGAGCCCTCTGCCAACAGCTTTCCTTTGGTTGTAACTCAACATTAAACTTTCTATAAGTCAAATAATCAGAGGGCCACATACAGCTCTGACTATAACTGTGCCAGCCTCTGGTCTACATTCCCACTGTCCATAAAGAGACACAGGTATGCTCATGTGCATGGATCTATTATAGCTCTTCAAGGTTGGAATTATCACTTTTATTCAGCACTGTACACAGAACATTGTACACAACATCTTGCACACACTACATGCCTAACAAACATTTGTTAAAAGAAATGTACAGACATAACTGTATGCCTACTCATTACTTTTATTTAAAAACTGACTAGGGCAGTTTTAAGGCATTCATGAAATGAAATCCAATTTATGAATAAATCTGACCCCAGTTTTATTTGAACTACAAACAGAATATACACAAGAAAAACAAGGGGAAGAGCAAGTAATTCATATCTCAGGGATTTGGCCCTAATTTATGACTTGTACATTCCCTATTAACATAAATCATCTTGATTTAGTAAAAATAAATACTTCACTTACCTGGTTTTTGCTTTGTTCTGAGATGGTCTCTCACTATGCAGTTCATATTACACTTTAACTTGTGATCCCAGCCCCAGCCCCGCCAGTGTTAGGATTATAGGTACGCACCACACCTGGCTCAGTTTTGTAAAATCAAAGTAACAGACCCAAACAGACTGAAGCAGGCAAATATAAGGCTGCCACCACTGAGGGACATAAGGACAGTAATAGGGAATGCTTATCCTGATGACTCAGCAGCATCGAGTCCACTCCTCAAGTGGTATGCAACACTCCAAAAGCAAACCTGTTTTGAGAACTTATACTAATAAGCTCAGAGAAAATAAACATAGGGGGTTTATTAATTTTAGCGAGAAGCTACAACTACCACTAAGGGCAGTGCTCATTCCTTTTGAATGAGCTACCAGGGAAACCAAGCTATAACTGGTTCCTGCATAAAAAGGATTGTGATGAGTGCAGGGTCCCTGGGGATATCTTGCCACAAAGAACACATGGTTTGCATCCTTGGAGTATGACACTCCCATCCCTGGGTAGGTTTGCAGTGATAAACATCAAATTATCTGGCTGTATGTACTCCCTTTGCTAGGCTAAGGCTGGACATCTACCAACAGCTTATATGGTCATCCTTTTAAAAAAACTACATTGGTGAGATTTTTATCTAACATACTACATTTAATTCTATAACCATAAGCTTATATAACATGCTTGGGGATGTTGGAAAATTTATAAAGCATTCAAGTAACTTCCTGGTTTACTCCTGTCTCCCAGTTTGTGAGAACCTTCCTGGAGTCTCAGAGGGCAATCTTGTTTTATTCAATTTTAGTTATCTTTGGAACTGTCTCACCATTATTTTCAAAAAAGAAGAAACAGCAGAGGAGTGAAGAGTTGTGCCTTATGGCTTAAAAGAAGTTCAAAGGTAAAAGCTGAACTAGATATTAGAAACTGAGCATTAATTATGATGCTGCTGAGCTGGAGCAGGCTGAACACAGACTGACTTCTCTGACCGGTAAGTTAAATAAATAAATCTCTCCTCCTTTTAAAAGGAAAAGAAACTAAGCATTTGCCTTAGACCATTCACTGTGTTAAAAGACACTGTACATCTATTACTCTCATTCAGTTCTCATAATGCATACCTAGGCTAATATTAATCCTATTTTACAGCTGAAATAGTTAAGGTTTAGTGGGAAAAAGACTCAACTTTCTCTAGATCAAAGTTTAACACAAAGAAATATTATTTGGGAGGTCTTAAACTCCTAGAATAAAAACAGGAAAAAACAAAGGGTTGGGGACACTGCTTTGTTTCAAGAAATTTGTGAACAGAGGAATAAAGTTGCAAGCAGGAAGTAAGACATTTTGGGATACTGTGTCTGTGAGTTTTGGTAGACCTGCAGAATGCCAGGTACCTGCCAAGTGCACACAGGCCAACAACCGGTGTGACTGCTAGGGCAACCTAGAGGAACTGGAGCACAGCTGGGGAACTGGCCTGGGTTGACACACGGGGCGTTTGCTTCCTCAGCTTCAAACCCGATGCTGAAAAAACCATATATATATATATATATATGTACTGCCAGAGGCATGGAATAAATTGTTATAAAAAAATGAAAAATATTCTTCTTAGCAGCAAAGTGAGATGACTGGGAGTCCTGGTTTATATACTCTAAGTGTATGTACTCTATGAATATTTAATATATTTTAAGTATGCTGGGTGTCAATAGTTTTTGTGGAAAGCAAAGTCTGGAATTCTAGTTTGGATCAAAGTCTAGAAAACTAATGTGACATCTTAACATTCTTACTATGGCAAAATGCTTGTGAGGAATGCACCAGTACCGCCTTACAAACTAATTTAAGTGTGACCCAATTACTATAAGGAATACACACACACAATGAAAAAAATGGTGAATGTTTAGATTTTTAAAGAATAAGTGTGTTCAAAGCAAGGAGACATACTTAAAAGTATTCTGGGTATTTTGAAGGGGATTAGTGACAAAATTACTTTTGCTGTCATAAATTTTCTTACATTTTAATGTTCACTAGTTTCTGGTCACTCCTCATGTATACATTCCCAGTTCTAGGGAAGTGAAGAGCGCAGTACTCCAAGTAGCTTTTTTTTTTTTTCCAGACAGGTTCTCACTATGCAGTTCAGGCTGGCCTTAAAACTCTTATGTAGGCCAGGTTGGTCTTAAACTCATGGTGATCTTCCTGCCTCAGCCTTACAGTTATTAACGCCACCTCTCTCACAGTGGTTTCTGAAGTCACAGGAAACTCACTAATCTTTCCAAACCAAAACAAGACTGTTTTGCTTTAGAGTAAGCAGTGCTTCTAAGACAGGTGGCTGGACATTACTTTTCCCCTCTGGCGCCTACCAAAGAAAAACAAAGACAACCCAAAAACAATTTAAAAGGACTTAAAAATTATTTACTTTTATTACAATAAATATTTATCAATAAAAGAATTAAACAACTTCAAACTAAAACTTGCTGTATTATTTTTGGGGTTCACAGTAGCAGAAATAAACATAAATTCAGTTTACAGGTCAAGATTTCCAGAATCCAGTGATAAAAAACAGGTCTTGATATATTGGCTAGCAGCAGGAAATAGTAATACAGATAATGCAAAAATAACATTGAAATGCCTGTCATGCTCTATTATTGTACATCAAGTTATCGGACACTTCACATTCCAGCAAAGTAACTGAAGCAAGTTGCAAAGCTGTTTCTGCACGAGTGGAAGTCCTCTTTCCATGAGCCCCTGGGCACCGCAAGTCCAGAAGAGCTGCCCTCTGGTCAGAACTGCGCCCATTATCGCACAGACCGAGGTCTCGGCCTGGTGGAAGCAGTTATCATTCTCGGAAGCTGTCTTCTGGCACACAGGATCCCGCATTTAAAAAGAAGTGGAAAGTGACATGTTTAAAGGGCTTTCTCAAAGACTGAGATGAACTGGAGGGAAGAAAGGCTGTGGCTCTCAGAATTACAGGCCACATGCACACAAAGTCCACACCAATACAGTCTAGGAAATGCTTTCCATTTGGCTGATAATCAAGAGTAGACTCTTTACATACATGGTACCATACATACCAATGCAGAGAATGTATATGTTAGATATGTATATATACACAACACACATAGCCAGATAAAATACATTATTAATACAGACATAACAAATCTTAGACCAGTTACTAATACGTGCAGTTAAACTACTTGAAAAGGCAAAGATCTTTTGCTCTGCTTCATCTTTCTAATATAGCCTCTATTTGCAACCAGCACTTTCCACCTGCTCCAGCAGAGATGTTTGTAGGTACCTGAGAAGGAATGGAACTGCTCTCTCATTTCAGAATGAAAAGCCAACCCTACCAGGGTCAAGTTACACACCTCAATAATTTACCTGGCTGTGATTCCTGCTTCATAGTCTCAGTGCTGGAAGGTCTCAATCACTTTTACTCAGAAAGTATTAATTTCCTCTTCTGTATGTAGGCACGAGTAACCTACGACGTTAGATGGAAAGGGAAATGGAGAAAGGAGGCAGCTGGGACTTTCGCCTTGGTATTACTCATTACTTTCTCCTTCCCCAGAGGAAATATTGTATTTTTTTCAACAATTACAACTTGGGACACAACAAATTCTGCTTTCTTGGGCTATTTTGAAATAAGCAAAGCATTATACATAGCTGGGTCATTCTCCTAGATGGTTTGTCTGATGAGATTAAGCTGTTTAAATGGAAGTTATTACTCTCAAAGTGATAGTGAATGGTAACAGATTTATACTGCAGCATTCACAAATCTTGCAAAATTAAATTAGATTTTTATAACCTCGTAATAAAGTATTATCTCAGCACATTATGGGTCAAGTGCTTACTCTCTGGATATTAAAGAAGTGTTCATTTTAAAATCACAACCTAGAATTCGTGGTAAACTGTGGATAACTGGATGAAAACCCAAATCAGTTCTACTTTCAACCATCAAACTCAGAAACTGCTTGAAAGGATTCTAGCCAAAGAGACAGAAGGCATCCAAGCATTTGAGTCACTCCCTAGGATTTCCATATTGTTTCTGACTTCAATTTTAGTGTATGTGCGGCTAAAGCAAGCACTGTCTCCAATTTTAGGGCAGCTTTTAGGTTCTCTATTGCACCATTCCCTTTGCATGCTTTAAAAACAGTGCCAATCTCACTGCACCCAGGTTTCTAAGAATGATTCTCTAAAGAGGAAGACAAGGTGACTGCTGTGTGGAAGACCAGAACAATCCTTCTGTTGTGTCTACAATCCTTTCCTAGAGATGAGCCCTTGTTAAACACCCTAAAGACAGTTCATGTGACACTTTCCAACCCTGGGAACTAGGTCGTCCAGACCAAATACAAGACAACTAACTCCCTTGCTCAGGCTACCGGTGAGAGGGATTTCAACGGCAAAACTTCTTTGCTACTCTAAAACATGAACTCATTTAAAACCTGTCTGTATAAAGAGCATATCCCTGCTTAAGAACAAAACCCAGCTAGATCACTATCACATTTTTTATTAAAAAGAAAAGCATATTACTAGCATGCAGTTTAAAAAATAAAGTTACATTTATTTTGCACCATATAAACACTGGAAATGAATCAGCCCACAAACCCAATTTCCATAGCTCTATGCAAGGGAGAAGCAAACACATTACCATTTCTGTGGAAGCAAGACAACCATGATTTACTGTATACTGTACTTGGGATTGCCTGCCATTATGCCAATTACTTGTATCATTCATTGTCAAAGATAAAAACTAAAATATACAAACCACCTGGGTTACATAATTAATAAAGGAAATTCAGAAATGTATGCAAGCTTCTAGAATGCCCAGAGCATCACCACACTTGCAAGTTTCACAGTGATTAACACAATTTTCCTGTTAAGACTGTCACTTTAAATATACATGTCAAAGTGCTTCAAATGCTGCATAGTAGTTCATAGTTAAAATTCTTCCTGGAAGGTTGTAGTACTGGCAGCTAACTTAGTAAGGTTGTTCACCCATAGGGTGTTCAAGAAAGGGTATGTAGCCTTACACAGATTCCTCACGGGACCAAGAACATCCTGACTTCACAAATTTCCTATAGAGTGCTGGGTCAAATTCAACTAAGGTCAAGATAAGGCCACTCTGAATACAGGCATCAACACAACCAGATTTCTCTATCTGCTTCTGGCTTATTTGGGGACCCAAAGTCAAAAGTGTTGGCCAGCCATGGTGGCACACACTCTGTAATACCAACACTCAGAGGCTGAGACTGGAGGAACACTGAAAGGTTAGTTACGTAGTGAATTCAAGGGTAGCCTGAACTACATAGTGAGACGTGGTCTCAAAAAATACACAAGCAAACAAAAGTTTCACCCCATCAGGTTTACCTTGTTCCAGTCCTTAACCAATCAAGGGATCTAAGGCAATCAGGGATATCTCAATGTGGCAAGATCTCAGAAGTAACAAAGCAAAACCTGAGTGGTCTGTCTATTCTAGGTGGTGCTGCAGTTGAGAGCAAGTTTGAGTTAATGATGAAAAAACTACAAATCAACTTCTAATTGAAAATATAGAAGGGAAACATAGTTTTTGATATAAACACCTTCATATTACCTTTTTATTCTCTATAAGTTAGGCAAAATCAGTTTTGGAAAGCAAGGTACATTGCAAATGCTTTTGGTTGACTATCAAATAAATTAGTTTTTTGAGAGCTAAACACAATCAGAACTTCCAAATTTAGAGGGTCGAAAGGTGATCCTTCCCTTCCTTTATGAGGACCCTGCGTATATTCCCTAAAAGCACAGGCCCTGAGTCATAATCAATACTCTTTCAGTATCTATACAGAACTTGCGTACCTCTAGATGTATACTTCCCTTCCCATTACCTCTATGTAAGAATAAATGGCATACTGGTATAGTACTGTAATGCTCTAGAACAC
>PVKN010022510.1:0-15128 GCA_004027915.1 Capromys pilorides
GAGGAGGAGGAGGAGGAAGGTGGAGAAGGAAAGGAATGTTTGGTGAGCAAGAAATTAACCAGAAACAGGACATAACCAGATAATTATTGACAAGGATTTGACTGTTGACATCAATCTATTTTCTCTTCTCTTTTTTCTTGTAATGTCAAATGTCTCTGATCCTGGCATCTTAGACGTGCTTCACAGGAGAAGCAAGCAAATGAGAAAACAACAATTAAAAACCCAGAGAGGAACAAAAATATTCAGAAAAAGAGAAACAGGACTCGGGTGAGCTGTCTTTGTGGAATTTTAATGCCTCAAGGTGAGCTACAAGGGAAGGAGATGAGCCAGGAAGGTAGGCGTCAGGTCCTCTGTTTCCTGTTTCTCTTTGCTGAGAGGCCAGCTCACTTGGAGCACTGACTTTTAAGTAGAACGTAAGCAAAATGGAAAGGAAGTGATTTTTAAGACACTGATATAAGCAATCCAGGCTTCATAAAGTAGATTGAGTATCAGTTGGAACTAAGTCACAAAGTCTCTCCTTACAGTTCACCGGGTGCAAGGTTGCAATGGATCCCTCCGTCCCTCTGCCAGGGCTGAAGCAAAACAAGACACTGATAGAATTACGGTCACCAGGGGAACGCATGATGTTGTTCAGCATGCTAAGGGACATGATAAATAGACACCTAGGAAAAATAATTTCCAATCCACAGCGGGCATCCAAGGGAAATTGTGCTTACCCCAAACCACTCTGATTGTGTCAGGGGCCATTTTCTTCTGTGATATTTATTTAACCTCTGTTTGACATTCATCTTTAAAAATATGGTCTGGGCATTTCGGGGGTGGGTACAGAGGGGCCTCTCACATTCCCCATGCACATCACTGGGAACCACCAGCAGCCCTTTGGGAGATTTCTTCAAAAAGGTCACCCAGCATTTGCCTCCAGAAATACAGAAGGAAAGCTGAAGGAATTTAAGATGAATAGGTACAAGGGGGAAGAATGGGTTTTGCCTAAACTTAAAAATCAGAGGCTGAAAATTAAAGATCCAATTGGAGCTGGCTTCAAGAAGAAAGCAGAAGGCGTGATTGGTTCAAGAAACACACACATACACACACACGCACACACACACACGTGCGCACACCTTCACATCTCCCTCTGATCCCCGCATCCTCTTCAGGAGGTTTATAGTATGGGAAAGTGGGAAGAGCAGACACACTCAGCGCACACCCTAACTCAGCCTCCGGCCCAGTCACTTGGGGTGCCATCTCTGGAAAAGCTCTCATACAGTGTTTCCTCACCTGTAAAATGTGGCCAACAGCAGTGACTTACCCAACAGGAGTTGAGGGAATAAGAACACTTAGTCCCAGGACTGATTGGTACTATGTGCTCATGGTAGGTTGCTTTTATTACTATCGCCATTTTCTTAAAATGTCCAAATAAAATGAAACTGTTCTAGAAATGAAATTTTCAAATCCTTTGTTTGCTTCAGCTGAATTCTGTTTGGCTGCCTCTCCTTATACTTTTATTCAAAATAAAAGAGCCTCATGTTCTATTTATTAAAAAATATGACCACAACCCTTCCATTTGGAGGTGGTGGTCTATTTTAATTTCTTTTTATCTTATTTCATGTTCTAGTTCTTCAGATCCAGGGACGCTTGCAATCTCAGCAAGAGCTCCAGTCCTGAGCTGTGTCCTCAGCCCAGACAGGACATATTTACAGAAGGCTTCAGGGGCTGGAGCTTGAATGAGATGAGAATCCACAGACCAGTACACAAAAAGTAAGTAATAGCTTCCACTTTTTTAAGGCTCCAGATTTCTCTGACACCCTTTACTCTTTGACGTCAACTTTCCAGTCCTACTGTAAGCTACTCCTTTCTCTTCTTTCTGGTCCTCTTCTGCCAAGGCACACCCCCACATTCTCTTATTGCCTAAGGCACAGCAGAGCTGCAACTTCACCCGCACTGCAGAGATGCTCATATTTTCATATCCCAGCACTCTTGAAACTGCCTCCTTAAGCAAAGACTCCATCTGGTTAGGATTTGCACCTTTGGAAATTAGGAGCCCTTAAAAGGATGGAGCAGAGTTTCTAAAGGTGATTGCTACCTTTCCCTGTCCTACAGTTGCTAGTGATGGCTGCCTCCTGCAGGCTGCCTGAAACACACACACACACGCTGACTAGAGAATTAAGCATGCTCAGTCACTAGGAGCTCTCTTTCCCTAGCCCTCTTGCACACATCCTGTCCCAAAGAGCCAGCTTTGAATATGCTCCGGGTTGAAATCCTAAGCATGTGCAAAAAGGCAGAGAGGAAGCTGGGCCCCAAATGCTGAGAGATAGGTTGAGAAGGCAGCTGGCGCAGGCCCAGGAGAAGACCAAGGGTGGGAGCAGGGCTGTGTGGGAGCTAGCAACCAACAAAGAGTCAGCAAAGAGGTAGGGGCAACTGGGCAGTGCAGAGGAAGTGAACACAGAGAGTAGCCTCTCCTCTCTCCTGTGATCTCCCAAGACAGCAGCAAACTCCCACTTCATTGCTTTCATTTCTCCAGTCGGGCCGCCCAAGGGGCTGATAAATGCATGTGAACATAAACTGGTCTTCCCCACCCAGCCCCACGAGTTGCTGACTCAATTCAGACCCCTTTCCATTAGGCCTTCCTGTTTGTGTTGTCACTTCATTTTATTATTTATTTTTAGCCCTAATTTGGAAAGCTTTTATTCTGTTGGGCATTGGCAGGGTGTCAGCATCATGGCTCTCAGCTCTGAAAGGGTCATTGTGCTGGCCTGGCCTCAGTTCCTGAGGAGACAGAGCGGCAGTATAGCCACCTCACGCTGCCTCTTCACCAGCCCGGCCGGCGGCGGGGCCTGTGGCATTTGCAGTAGGCTGCTGGCTATGGGAAATGTAAGCGACTTACATCTCATCAGATCCAAGCCCTCTCCCCTGAAATGGAGAAATGGGGATTGAGAAGGGAATGGCCATGCCGGATTCTAAGCTTTGGACAGTTCTGAGGTAGCTCCCTTTCTTCACATTAGCCGATAACCCGTGGAACAAAATAATCCTTTCAGTGTCTGGTCCATTTCTATCATTTGCATAGTCTATTTCTTGACTCTGAATGCATTTGCAAAGGACTAGAACCTCAGTAGGAGCTCTTCGCTTTGTGCCCACACACTCTTCTGTTATTGTTTTTCTTTAAGAAATACACATTTTCATTTTATTTATTTATTTATTATTTGCCGTAAGCCAGGAGAGGCAAGCTGGTGCCCCCCGGCCTCCTCAGGCTGGCTGCTGTAGCAATGAAGGAACAAGCTTCAGCTCCCAGGACAATGTTCTCTTTGATGGGGAATATACTAAAGCAGAATTACAAGTGTGCAAGAATAAACAAGGCTGGAGTCAATCTAAAGTTGTTTTACACTCTGTTTTATTAAAGTCAATGCATTTCCGTTCCTATGTGCCCAGCCTAGGCTTGCCTAATTATACACACCCGGGGCGAATGCTAATGGAGACAGAGGACAATTGGTGGCTGGAAACCGAGGCCCTTTTCTGACCTCTACAGGCCGTTTGGAGGAAGAAGGAAGCGGTTTCTGGAAAATTACAGAGCAGGAGGCACTGCAGGAAAAGGCTGAGGCAGATTTTTCTGGGATACTTCCCTCCTACTGTGTGTGGACTGGACACACGCATATCCCGCTTTGCTGTGGCACCGCTATCCATATTTAATAGGTTACTGAGGCAACGGGCAGGAGGACATTTCTGGGAGATCTTATAGTGGAAATTAAAATCTCGATCACTCAACACATTAAATGAAATCCCACTACGTCATGGACAAGATGCTGGGTTCTCAGGATGCAGCTGTAAACAAGTTCATCTTTATTCTCCAAAATAAAACTAGCCTGGAGAGAAGACAGAAGAGCTCCAAGAAAACACCACACAACAAACACTGACGGAATTTCTTTGACATGTTTTGAGATCTTAGAAGCAAACTATGTTCCCGGAGGAGAAAGCACGTAAGCACGCGGTGCAGCTGCTTACGCTAAGAAAGGAGATTGGGGCTGGACAGATAGCTCATGAACTAAAGCACCGGCTCAGGCAAGCTCAGGGACCAGTGTTTGATCCCCAGCGTGCTGTGCCAGCCCCACCCCAGGGCGTGCTGAGATGGCGACTGAGATGGGTGTGGTTTTGGGCATCTGTAATCCCAGCCCTGGGAGGCTGAAAGCAGGAGGATCACTATGAGTCTGATTTGTTTAGTGAGACCTTGTACTAAATACATTAGAAGAAAGAAAGACAGACAGACAGACAGACAGAAAGAAAGAAAGACAGACAGACAGACAGACAGACAGACAGACAGACAGAAAGAAAGAAAGAAAGAAAGAAAGAAAGAAAGACAAAGAAAAGAAAACATCAGAAACATAAGCAGAGATTAGATAAGGAAGGGTTTAGGTTCAGGGTCCATTGACATTTATTCATCTTAGGGCCATACGAAACCATGACAGATGTCAGCCTCAGAAATAGAAATCATTTTTCATTCCAAATGCCATTTTGCTGCTCAAAGAATCAGGGAGGAGGAAAACACAAAGGTTAGAAGAATCAGAGTAAAACAGTTCTGAAATCTGGATGAAAATCATTCCCAAACAGAGGAAGCTGTGGATGGATTCAAGCCAAAGCTAAAGGGTCAGACCGGAACGTTCTCAGCAGATTCATTCATCCGGTGAAGAGCTCAGTATCTCTTTTCAGACACGGGTTGAGCATCAGGAAACAGATTCCCATTGACACAGTGAAGTTTAGGAACTGCAGGGAAGAGCTCAATGAGAATGGGTAGAGCTAATGAAAGTCTGACTTTTAAACTGTTGAGATGTTGCAAACAAAGTATTTATAATTGGGTTAAATATTGAAACAACCATCAACAATATGTTTGCCTAGAGACAGGGAGTTGTTCCATGGCCTCAAATAGGTCCTCAGGGGTCTTTGAAGACAGGTGGCTTTTCTTTGATGTGTTTAAGAAACAGATTGTTTATAGTAAAGTCAAGGTTCTATCATTTACTAATTGTATAGATTATGGTTCTCTGGAGGAAGAGAATAAAGGGACATTATAGGCTGTCTCCACAATGGGGAACCAGAGGATTCAGAAGCTACTCAGTCTAAGAAGCTGGAAGTTTTAGAATTAGAGGGATTAAGCATGCAGTGCTGATCTGAATCAACAGGTGTGGAGATTACCTAGGGAGTCTCTGGCATAGATCTACAGTGAAAGGCTGAAGAAGCTGGAATCCCATATGCATAGGCAAAGACAGCATCCCAAGAGACAATCAGAGGGCTAGACAAATAGCTCAGTGGACTAAAGCACCTGCAGGCAGGCACAGGGGCCAGGGGTTCAATCCCCAGGCCTGCCTTGCTGGCCCAGCCCCCAGGACATTCTGAGAGGGCAATTGAGCCTGGGTGTGATGGCACGTGCCTGTAATCCCAGCTCTTAGGAGGCTGTAAACAGGCAGATCACTACAAGTTCGATCCAGTAGTGAGACCTTGAATGCCCTGTAGACCCTTCCCTAAAATACAAAGGCAGAGAGAAAGAGAGAGAGAGAGAGAGAGAGAGAGAGAGACAGAGAGACAGAGAGACAGAGAGAGAGAGAAACAGTCAGAAGTGAGCTTGTAAGTGTGAGATAACTCCTGCTTCCTTCTTCTTGTCTCGCCTAGGTCCTCACCCTCCTGGGTGGTGTTGCCCTCAGTCAGGTGTGGATATTTCTTCACTGAATCTGCTGGCTTGCATGCCAGTCTTCTCTGGAAATACCAACCCCCCCCACCAAAAAAAAAAAAAAAAAAAAAAACCACAACCAGCAGTACACTTTCATAACCTCCTAGGTGTTTCTTATTCCAATCAAGTTGTCAGTCATAATAATCAAAACCTTCACCTATAAAATGACCATAAGAAGAGGGTTGTCCTCACTCAGTTCATATGCCATGCTGTGATAAACATGGCAACATGTGCAGTAGTCTAAACCAGCTATAGACATCAATGTCCATATTCACTAATGTTAAACTATACTTCCCATTACTGAGGTAACATTTATGTCACTTTTCTGGGGCAATGGAACAACCATGTATAGAGAAGCAACGCATCCCTGGGATCAAATTTTATATCCATTCTTCCCTAAAATTGTTCTTGAAAATATAGCCAAACTGCTTTTTGATGATGGCAATGTCAATGTCCTTCTATCCCACAGTTTGGAGAGTTAAGAGAGTGATTATGTAATTGCATGAACAGAGCAGCAACCTAAGCAGAATTTCTTTTATTTATTTATTTTTATTCTTTTATTTATTTCGTACAGGGTCTCGCTACACAGCTTGAACTCCTGGTGAATGTCCTGTCTCAGCCTCTCCAGCACTGGGATTACAAGTGTGTGCCACCACACCCAGTTTCAGTGGCCAGAATGGTGGCACAGCATGTGATACCTCGACACAAAGCCAGGTGGTTGTGCTTGCCAAGCAGACCCTTAGACTGCTGAGCCATCATCCCAGCCCAGATATTTCCTTTAGTGACATCTTCTAAAATAATATCTTGTTCAGACAGGAGTGTGGCTGGAGCCTATTGATATTATCTCCACGAACATTCACTCATGGAGGCTACGCATGCTGTTTGCTGGATGCAGAACCTTGGGCTTTCTTGCTTCCTCACATTTCCTCATGGGTATTACATAACTGATCCTGGTGCCACATTTTACTTTGCCTTCAAAGACTATAGTCACACTCAAATGTTTCAGCTGGATTGCTCCAGAACATCATACTTAAAATTTTATTATTATTTTGTCAAGGAGCTAATCATAATATTTGTTTGCTTCCAAGAAGTCATTTGAATCCTTTAAGGTCTTACAGACCCTAAAATATCACAGAAATCTCACAACAAGGAGAATCAGTTTGTCTCAGGCAGGTTAACTGCCCGGCACCCTCCTTTTAGTGGCAGCTTGTCACAGACCTAGGTGTAGTTACTTCAGTAATTTCTCAAAGAATGTGTGCACTTGCAAGGGGTCTGAACACATTATACTTTGTGATGCAAATAGACCTAAAGTATACAAAACATTTGGAGCAGAGCTTATGTCATAAAAATGAGGGATGAGATTTTTCTTGTACATTGATAACCTATTTTTCTGTATGAGAAGATGTTTTAAAATCATCCCTAGCCACCTTCTGCCTTATGTGACCAATGATAAAACTTGTCTCATTCTTGCACTCTTATCTAAACATTTCTCTCTCTCTCTCTCTCTCTCTCTCTCTCTCTCTCTCTCTCTCTCTCTCATCTGTTGACAGCTATGTGGCAGGGAGTTTAAGTTCAGCTTCAGCCTCACTGTGTTGGCATATATGTAGTAGGTGTTTTCAACTATTGATTATTAAGTTATTTTATTATTAGCTACTGAAAGTATTCAAGCCAACCCATTTTTATTTTAAAAATCCTTTCTACAACTCACTTTTATCTAAATAACATTTTTTTTAACATTAAGAATAGGGGCATGGAGCCAATCTGCAACACAAACAAAAGAAAATATCCACTGGGCTGATAGCAGAAGCTCCAGACCTGCTGAATTCTTGTTGCCCAAAAACACTGGCCATCAGCATGCTATTGTCTGCATCTTTCCAAGATGGAAGCTTTTCAGAGCCAAGCTGTGAGGCAGCAGTGGAACAGAATCAATGCATCACTAATGCTAACTCAAGTGTTCAGATCCACCACATGGGTCACTGTGCTGAGTTCATAATGAGGCTGACTTAGGTCAGGCAATACATAGAAGCCTCTTCTCTGGGCATAAGGCAGAGACTTCTCTCAGAATATAAAAGTTGACTCTACAGAAAAGTTTTCCAGGCTGATAAATGGAAGCTACACATGAGAATTTCTCCTCCTATTAAAGATTTCATGTGACCTTACTAGTGTGGGCAGCTCTCAACGTGAGCTTGTAACTCAGGGATCAGGTTTGTCTCAGTCATTCTTTGTGGCTCTCAATTCTTTTCCTGGAGGCTTAGAAGAACCTAGAGCCAATGGATGGAATACCTGGATGCTGAAACTGACTGACGACACTGCAAGAAGTGCCCGGGAAGACAAGTTGGCACAAGGCACACAGAGCTGCAAAGGCCAGTTCCCAGCAATGTGACCACATGGTCCAGAGCACCTGGACAAATGCTGCAGCCAGCAGGGAAACTTAGGGATGCTGTACTTCCATTGTCACTGCTCTGTCTAAATATTTACTTGACACAGATAAGGACAAGGCCACTGGGCCCCTCCTCTAGCATGACTCACCCTAGAAGCAGATTCCCATGGCAAACATCTGCTGGAGAAGCTCTGTGCCTTTGGAAGATGCCTTTGTAGTTTAACTATTTTTCTTACACATAACATGAACACTGATTGAAAGTGGAAAATTGGAGGAAATCAAGCAAATATATGCGATTTCATTAAGATGTTAAATGTCCGGCTTGGAAGCTAGAGGTCAAGTGGAGGATACATTTTTGTGAATTCCTCCAACATGTCAAGAAGTCTGCTCAGCACAATGAGTGGTGTCAAAATAATACCAGGTGCGTGCATTCTGCACCACACTACTTGGTACTGCCTCGGGTGCAGCTATATAAAGTATGCAAATCAAGTTGAGAATGGTAAGTGTGCTTTAGAATAAATGTATAAATAGTACAATGTGCACAGCGCACAGGTTATGTAACATGGCTTGAGCAGGTAGAAAAGCTACTATGGAAAAGGTGAATCTGAGCTGGTTTTGGTTGCCCCAATTAGGGTCATGGGAGAAGGGAAGCTGATCAGAAATGAGGGAAACATGTGAGATGGCTTTAAAATCAAAGAGTTATACTTAGGGTGTCATGCGCCTGAACAAGTTGTGTGCATGGAGGTGGCACTAAGAGTGGGCTTGTCCAGGTACACTTCTCCTTCCACTTCCATTGCCTGATTTACCTCTGCTGAGGGTCCTTTCCTGCACAGTGCCTGTTGGTTTCCAAACAGTTTGCATGGTCACCAATGACACCAATAATCTTCACCTCACTGCAAATACTTCGTTCTTCAACTGTCATGTCAGGCCCAGGAGTTGCTTCACACTAGTGAATAACCAACCTGACAAGAGTACCAAACTATAGGCATGAGCAGTTTGGGACTATGGTACTGGCACATTCACGATGGTGGCCTATCTCTCTCTCAACGTGTCCCTGCTGAAAAGTCCTGAGATCTCCCCTGTCACATCGAGAATTAAGTGTATCCCTTTCCACAGGGCATATCAGATGTTAAATCTGCCTGAGGTCTAGTTTTTCTATTAAATATCATGTCACTTTTTTCTTTCCTCACTAGGCAAATATATGCTTAAACTAGTGACACTGGGTATTTTAGTCCATGTCCAAATCTCTCCACAGGTATCTGTTTCTTAGTTCTATTTCTTTGAATATATTTCCTCCATGTTTTGCCTGTGTACTCCTGCATGGCATCCAAATTTTCAACTTCTAGCAGACTTTTACAATTGAAATCTTAAGTGTTTTCCATATTTTCCTTTTCATAACTGTGTGACCTTGTATTAAAATAAAACATGTACCGTTCATGTTTACAGTAACTTGTGTTCACTTCACAATTCACAGAAGACTGCATGTAAGCCTTCTATGAATTAATAAAGTGCAGGATATACACTGATCCATTAACTTACTTTGGTTGTGTAGGAAGATCAACAATATTATGAGCCCCTGATTTTTTTCAAAAGCTTCCTTAAAGAAACTTACCTGTTACTGGGTCTTTTTCTTGTAAATGTGAACAAATTAATTTGGGCAGAGGTATTAATTGCTGGCAATGAGTTAGTAATGCTTTGACTCCTTTTCTAGCATTTACATTTGAACAATGTTATTACCTTGGTGCCTCAAAACAATGGAAAAACAGAGCATTATGTATTCCTCTATTTATCACTGGGGAAAAAAAAGTGCATATGGGAAAAGGTAAGAGATCCTGTTAGCTTGGGTTTGAATTCAGGGCCATTGCTATTTCTTTTAAACTTCTTATGCATGCCATGGAAATCTGAATGTTTTAATAAGAAGGATGGGTATGAGATTTCTGAGCTGAAGCAAGAAAATTTTAAAAAGATTTGGAAACAGAAGAGAATACCAATAATGTCCATTTCTTGAAGCACAACACACACATGCCTTTTTATTATGTCTTATGTTTAAACTCCAGTAAAATTTTGATCTGTGCCTTTCTGCTAACAAAAAGGAGCAGAACATTGTAAGTTTTCTGCTGAATTATTTTAATGTTTCCAAAACTCTCTGGTAGTGGATGGTGTATCAGACAAGCTCTCTTTTGAAAATATTGATCACCCAGACTCCCCTGCAGTTAATTGTGATTACAGAACCTCTTTGTGGTTAGTGGGATCAAGGACAACACTATTTATAGTTTCTTGAAAAGTAGGAAACATATCCTGTTATGTGGAACATTCTTTTTGCTTCTCTCTGGGTTGCAGAGAGAACAGCTGATGCTTTTCCAGCAATTCTAGACCAAGAGTGGAAGCAACTACACCATAGAGCTAGAGGATGAGATGCTAGGTATCTGTCATTGCACAAATATGATCTCAGCTCTGACTTCTGGACATGAGGAATTCTACACTAGAGAAAGCATATTGCTAGCATTTTGAATTTTTCATCTCTCTAAGCCAAATCTAATTCTGATTAAACACATATGGCATTGAATAAATCCACATTTAACTTATACTCATCTTACCTCCCATCCTCTAATGGCCTGCCTGACCTCACCAGTCATGCCTGTGAGCTGCTTCCCTCTACACATAAAGATTTGTAAAGCATCAGCATCCAAGGCTCTTCCCCATGTACCTTCCTTGCCAGAGTCCTTCCAGTAAGACTGCATCTCAATCATGTGGCCCCAGAGAACATATTTTTGTAGCTGTGAGAATACTTACATAGAGTTCTTTATGTCATGGAGGGGAAAAAACCTAACACTATTATGCAGCATGTGCCAAACTGCACAGTTTTATTTTTCACTTTGTCTTTAGGATAATTTCATGGTATATAAACACTCACTCTTATTGCATGTATAAAAACCTTGAAGAGATACCTTTGGAGAGATATAATGACTTGCCTAAGTTTTCATAATGAGTAATGCCAGACCCAGGATATGAGCCTCATCTGTCTGTCTGACTCTGATGTGAATGCATTTTCCAGTGCACTATGTTGTCTTCCAGCATAGGCCTAATGGACTGAATATGTAAGGTTTAGAAATTTGTGAGGAGCAGTGCCCTTCTTTTATTCCATAGAATCTATTTGGGTCCCTACCAAATCAGTAAAACACACTAGTACGGACCTGAAGGATGACACTTGCCACTACTCGACTGTACAGTCTTCTATCCTTAATCAACCAGTACCTTATGGCCTTTCCAGGACCCTCAGAGTTTCACTGATGTTCATGTTGGTGCTAGAAATCTCAGATGCTATCTCTCATAGAACACTCATACACAGAGCAAGTTAAAGTCACATAGACTCCTGGCTTCTCATCCCTGCTGTGCTGCTTCCAGTTGCTTTAGCTTCAAGCACAGAAGTACAGAAGAGCTCAGTACTGTATGGAAAGGTTGAATGGTAATCCCATACACTGGGGCCCCAGTCTAACCACAATAGCAGCATGCCTAGGCTCCAAGGGCAGTACAGCAGTGTACAAAAACATTATAATCATGAGGTATCCAGATTCTATGAATAATGGAGCTAGAATGAAATCAAGACTTCACACATGCCAGCTGTTTCACACTGTGCGTGTCTGAGTCCAGTGGCTGGAAACAGACATTTAAGGAACTTCAGGGACTATAGGATGGTGTTTCTGCTTGGCCCAGTACCCTCCTCTTCTTCTGCCTCATCCTGATTGGAGGCACACTCCTGGATTTGCTGGTCTAGCTCAGGGATGCTTCCGTCTTGGTCTGAGCTGCCATCTGAATTGTAGTCAATCTCTTCCAAGCAAGCCGGCTCATCATCTGGTTCTGAGATGTTGCTCTTGCTGCACCTGCTACGGGTTCCCAATGCATGGAGAAAGACAGAAGAAGAGGAAAGAAGGGAGGGGAAAGTCCAAGGAATGTGGAGATGGAGGAAAAAGAAGGAGAAATGAAAAGAAAAGTTAGCCAAGAGGAACAAGACTTACAGTTACCTGAAACAAAGGAATAACATTTTCTCTCCCTGAGTTGTAATCTCAACACTTATTGCTCCTTTAAAGGAGTTGCACACAGACATTGCTGTGTCCTCAACCACTGCCTTGAGATTGAGGAACAGATCATATAGGATGCATGAGTTGCTTTGTTTCTTTGGCAACAGACTCTGCATTGTTAGGCCAACCACATATCTAATCTCAGGATGTGAACAGGGTCGCATATTTAGACTTTCCCCACTTCGCGAACAAGCTCAAAATGCTGTCACTGAGCACTTGGAAATGCCATGCCATGGACTCCCCAGAAAGAGCAAGAACAGATTTAGGGAACACGAACTGTCAAAGCCCCCATGCCTCTCATTTTCACAGAGAGCACCATGAAGCATAATGTGTAGCCTTCTTTTATCATGATATATAGTGTACAGAGATTCAAAAATTAGTAGTGGTTGAAATTAAGCAGTGAGGATATGAGTGAGAACACAGCACTGTCTCTGGTCTTTGTGTGCATCCCACTGTCTGCTCCTCTCCCCACAATTTAAAATATCAAAAATCCGTGAGGAAGGACCAGATGGAGATAGAAGGAGGCAATAGGAATCCACCAAAGTCTGTTACACGTGGGGGCGGGGCTTCCTCCCAAGGAGCTATAGCTCCCACATTTGCATAAGATACCTTCTTTCCCTAAGCCTTTCTAATCACTCCCTACTTAGGACTTAAACAATTAGGATTAGCAGCATGCTGGGTTTCTACTCCTTGATTTATAGAAGGCAAGTACTTCATAAATCAGGGAGAGCTGTTCATCCACCTGCCTAGCCATAAACAATGGAAATGGGTAACCAGCGGCGTGGTTACACATTAGCTCAGGAAATGAATCAGAGGCCAGTTTCTTAATTGTCTACAGACAGATGGGACCAGTTTCTGCGCTCTGCAGACCCTGGGTACCCAAACCTGTAACACAATTTCAAATCTACAGGATCTCAAGTGTGTGAGACTCACTTGTCAACTTATTAGGCATAGAAGTGGCCCTGCCATACGCTGTTGAGAACTTGGCTCTAAATCGTAACTGTGAGACTTGAGGGGTGTGGACCTTGATCTCATAGAATGTCAATAATAAATGCTTCGGGAGTTTAGATGAATGCTAAGTGAGAAAACACATGGGTGCTGTCTGGTAGAGTGCTCTGTGAAATGAAAGCAATCAACAAATTTTAATTCCACGGCTGTGCTGCAAATGCTGAAGCTGGTAAAACACGGTGTGAAAGGAGAGCATGCATTTAAATTTGTTGTTTCACACCTGGGCTACTGCAGGAGCTACTCAAGCCATGCAAACTGGCACTGCTAATGTCTCTAAAACATGATTTGTATTGTGCTTCTTATAAATTTAGAAACTGTAATAACTCTCTGTGGTTTCTTAGCGCAGCGCAGCGTGAGTATCTGATGGACAGGACCTCCCTGGTGGATAGGACCTTCATTCGGGGTCCAGATGGCAAAAGCCTAGGAGTAAAACTCAACAGTCCTACCCTGGTCAGATCCCGTCTTTCCTCTCACAGTGATCTGTTCTGCCTATTCATAAACCTGGAACCTCTTTGCCCAGCCAAGTTAATAGATGTTCTTGTTGCAATCATTGAAACACACAAAATTAATGCCTACCTTAACTCACACAATCAACTTCATTTTACATATATAAACATATAAATTATATTTATATATGATATTCCAACTCCTCAATACTCAGCCATATCAGGCACATCTTTTTAAATATACCACGAATTTCTGCCAAGTGACTATTTTATTTTTCTTGGATATAGGGCCTACCTATGGATACCAGGATGGTCTGAGACTCACAGAAATCCTTCTTTAGTCTCCTGAATTCTGTGATTATGGGCTATGGCACCAGACCTCACCCAAATGAGTGTTTTAGTAAACTTATCCCTTACAAATTTCACACAAATATCAATATTTATATGCCCACATAATTCATTTTGATGATGAATTTGGCAATAGACAGTAAAAGCATCAATGGCTTGGTGCAGTCATTTTTTTTTCCTTTACTATAGAATGTCTGGGGCATTTTGAGAACACAGACATAAAAGAAAAGGTGGTCAAATTGAAAAAGTAACAAGGGAATATATAAGGAATCTATACTGCAGGTCATAATTAGGGAAGCTAATTATCTTCCTTATGTTCTTTGTCAAAAGCTTTTATTCAGTAGGCTTATTGCGCTACAATTATTGTGCTACTACATTCTGATGATAAAAAACTAAGATGTTTTCCCTTGTCACATGGATAAATGTAGGTCAAAGTATACAAAATCATAGCTATGCAAGATGAGTCAACCTATAGCTCTAATGACTGACATTAAAGTAAACATCCCTCCTGTGTACATTTCAGTACATTTGTATTTCTGCTGTCCTGCCTGCTCACTCATTTTGACCTTGGAGAAAAGCCACAAGTCACATAGTGACAGATGGTAAATAATG
This sequence comes from Capromys pilorides, assembly GCA_004027915.1. Classification (NCBI taxonomy): domain Eukaryota; kingdom Metazoa; phylum Chordata; class Mammalia; order Rodentia; family Capromyidae; genus Capromys; species Capromys pilorides. Next base: position 14,581 of record PVKN010022510.1, read on the forward strand.
TGGTTGAAGACAACTCAATAGGGGAAAGATTACCTTAAACATAGATGTTAGGACAACCAAATAGCTCAGCGGATTGGGCCAGGGGTTCAATCCTGGATCCTGCCCTACCAACCTCACCCCTGGGGCATGCTGAGATAGCAATTGAGACTGGTGTGCCTGTCATCCCAGCTCTTGTGAGGCTATAAACAGATGGATCACTATGAGTCCAATCTAGTAGTGAGACCCTGAGCACCCTATAGACCCTTCCCTAAAATTAAAAAACAAAAACAAAAAAAAAAAAGAACAGATGTTATAGCAATTAGGGAAGGGGAACGTAAAAGAAAGGGAAAGAAGAAAAGTGAGGATGTGTTATCTCCCCATATGGATTGTAAACCTTATGTATTGCCCTAATAAAAGTCAATTTAAAAGAAAAGAAATTAGCCTTCACCAAAATTTTACTTTATACAAAGTTAAATTAAATGGATTATAAGTTTCAACACAAAATATAAAACTATAGAATTATTAGGAAAATCTCAGATAAAGATGAAGCTATTAACTGTGAAAAAATT
>PVKN010022511.1:0-15128 GCA_004027915.1 Capromys pilorides
AAAAAGAAACTTTACATGACGTCAACAGTATAACTGGCTGAGAACCTTAGAGAACTATGAAGTGGCTCAGGGGAATCTAAGTCCATAAGGCATAGAGACAAGATGAGTAATTCATACTTTAGAACAAGGTCTCAATGTATGCAACCATTGCTCTGGGACAAAGTTACCAAAGAGCAGCTTACATTCCAAAATGGTCACTGATTACTGCTATCATTAAATCAATGGACATGCACCAAATCTCACCACATGCTCAGGAGTATGCTAACCATGTAAGGAAGAAAACAAATCATTGAACACAACACAAGAAAAAGATCATGACAATAATGCATTTACAGCCAGGTATGGTGCCACATGCCTGTAATCCCAGCACTCAGAGGCTGTGGCAAGGGGACTGCTGTGAGTTCAAGGGCAGCCCGCATTGCACACTGAGACCCAGCCTCAAAATAAAACCAAAAAAGAAAAAAGCAAAACAAAACAATAATTTAGTAAACAGCGCAAACTACAGAGCCAGTCTGTTACACTCTGCTGAACACAAAGCTCCTACAACCTCAAAGAGAGTAGGTACTCCAGACACTCCCCAAATGCCTTAGGGTGCCAGTCAGGTACTCGGCTTCCTCTCAGACTAGCTCATAATCAACAGTGAGAAAAGTTCTCAAGCAAAGGATGGTCTACCTGCTAAAACAAAGGCTCTGAGAAGAAAAGGAATGGAACAAGCAACCTCAGGAGGACCAAGAGAAAGTGGTTACTGGTGGAAGAGAACCAGTTAGCAAGGAGGAACTGTGTGACACAGAACAAGCTCATTGGTTTCCAAAGACATCCGTCCCATACATAAGCAACTGCCAGATCCAGTGAGGAAACAAATGAGCCACCCCTTCCTCACAACCCCAACTTCACTCCAGAAGCAAACAGTCCTTAAGTAATACAAGAGCCAACCACTGCAAAAAAAAGCTCCGCCCAGACTCCTCTAGAGTTCCTAACTGCCTAGGTGACCGGAAGCAAAGGTAACAAGACAGAAAACACAGTAAATGAAAGGAGACAGGATTTTTCCAAAAAAAAAAAAAAGTTAACATGATACAAGAGATCTACCTTAATGGACTACAAAGGAAAAAAAGAGATCAAGAAGAAAACAAAGAGTATAGTGGGACTGGAGATAGTTTAGGGCATAAGTACCTGACTAGCAAGCTCAAGGTCCTGGTACTCCTCCCGCTCAAAAAAATATTAGTTTGGGCGAGGGAGATAGCCAGCAGCATAAGTGCCTGCCTGGCAAGCACAAGGGCTCAATCCCTGGTATGAGGAAAAAAAAGGGGGGGTGGGGGATGTAATGAAGGAAAAAACTGCAAAAAGTACTGAGCCACACAGGATAGATGAGCTCCTTTTTCAAGATTTTAGTTTGTTTTGTTTTGTTTGGTCTAATAAAGTTCACCAAGAAAGAAAGGTCTGACAGACGAGACTCTCCACAGAGCCGGCAGCAAGGGACACTGGAGATGGTGATAGAAAAGAGAGAGATGGAAAGTGGACGCCTCTCAGTTAAGAGATGAGACGACAGAAAAGGCAAAGGCTTGTATGACAAACTACAGCAGTGATTGCCAGGATGCAGAGGTAGGGTGTATATAGGGTCAGGAGGCTGATCAACAACATAGGAAACCAGCATGCTAAAGGTGTGGAATTCCTAGGAATTAAAAGACTAGTCAGTAAGAAGGGGACTGGATAAGAGCATACGAGCTGGGAAAATGAGTGAATCTGAAAAGGGCAGGATTCTCATATGGACATGAAAAGCAACGCTGATTAAAGGCACAGCAAGGAAACAATAAGCAAGGAGGAAAACACTAAGAAGCAATGGGGAATAGAGAGGCAGAAAACAATCCTGGTTTCCGATGCAGTTTAAGTGCCGGCCTGGCAAGCGCAAGGTCCTGAGTTCGATCCCTCGTACAAAAAAAAAAAAAAAAAAAAAAAAGGCAGGAATAGCCAGGCTGAGGATGGATGGAGCAACAGGTCGTTTTACTACTGTGGGGCTGAAACACAGAACTACCCCCTCCCCCACACACACACCGTGTGCCCTCGACAGGGTAGAAAGAGCCCAGGAAGAAGGCTGAAAGCACACAGTAAAACAGGAGCCACAAAGTTTAAAAACTAGACCCCCGGGGGAAAAGAACAAGAGACTGAAGGGAGTGGTGACTGAGCACCAAAGGCAACCTGTGGGTAAACTACGCGCATGACAGCTTATACGAGGAACACGGAAGCGACACATGCCAGTGCCAAGAACCAGGGTAAAAAGAAGGGAAAGTGATGCGCAAAGAGTAGGCGAACGATTTGGAAAGGTGATGAGGGTGGAGCTGGTGGGCTGCAGGCAAGACAGAGAACAGTTTGGAAAGGGAAGAAGCAGGGTAGAAAAAGCTGGGGAAGTGAAAAAGCATAGGGCGGAGAACACACTCCGAGGGAAGGACCCTGAGGGTGGAAACCTGGGACTGGAAGAACCGGTGTAAGCGCAGGGGCATCGACGCTGAAGAGCCAGGAAAAGGTGGACAACAGTCATGGCAAATCACCAGGCATTACTTCGAGGGGGCGGGAGGGTGGTTGTTTTAAGCGTGGGTGGAGGAAGACCAGAAAAGGCCCCAAATCGAAAAAGAGCAGGGGAAGCTGAGGAGGTGACACGGGAGCGCGCAGGAGGGCGGTGAACGAAAAGGGGGGTGCCAGAAGGACAAGTGCTGCTCAGAGTCAGGACGAGCGGGTCCAGAGGCGGGTGACAGGGCAGCTGAGGCTTGCGGGACAGCCCCGGAGGAAGAAGGCTCCGCAGGGTGCAGGGCCCGGCCAAAGATTCACCGGAGCCTCGGGGCTCCTTACCTGCTCTGTGTCCCTCTCGTTCAGCGTGGGCAGGGGGGTCCGGGCGCTGGACATGGCGCCGGTATCTCGGGGGAGGGGACCCAGAAGCTCGAGGAAGGGAGGGAAGGGACGGCGGAGCCCGTCCGGGCGGGGCTTCTCACAGCAGGCGCACCCGCTGCATGGGCCCCGGCCGGGGGTGCGGGGAGGCCGGGCAGCCGCTCACGCCAGCCCGGGGATTTGCCGCTCGGGCTAGGCCGCGCCGGCTCCGAGCGGCTCCGGACCGCACCCCCCCGACCCCCGGCTGGGCTATGCCGCCTTTCGGCCGGGCCGAGCTGCTCCGCCTACTCTCTGCAGCCGCAGCCTGCCGCCTGACTCGCTCCTCCCCTGCCCTCAGCGGCACTGCTCCGCGCCCGGCACACAGACAGCCGCCGGACCTGCTGCTCCCAACATGGCCGCCACCACCGCCGGTCCTCGGCTCTTTCCGCCAGCAGGAGACGGAAATATCCGAAGCATCTAGAGCGGGGTGGGGGGGCGCCTTCCCCTTTCGGCTACCGACTGGGTTGAATTCCGGAAACAGCCGAAGAATGTTAATCCCGGGGACGAGCGGGCCTTCTATATTCCCTAGAACAAGAATCGGCTCTATTTACGGAAACCCACGAAGTAACTCCAGGAACTGCAGAGCCATTTGGCCATGCCCACATATATTTCTCCGCCCACTTTGAGCTGGCTTTCGGCAGTTTCCGGAAACACCCGAAGAGGCTCAGAGACTTGCAGAGTCGGCCACGCCCCCGTCCCACTGCTCTGCTGAGGGCTGCTGTCGGCCATTTCCGGCAACACCCGAGGCCAGCCGAGCTCCAGATCAATCTTCTATTAGGATTTCTGTCTCAGTCCTCGTTTCTTTTCGTCAGTTTTCGGATATTTTCAAATCTTTAAGCAGGAAGCGTGGGTCACATGTGCGTGTTGTTTGGCTGAATAGAAAATAAAGCCGTTAGAAATACTTGTGATAGTCACTTTTTGGTTCAAAGCAACTTCCTGTCAGTTTGTTTATTCCGCTGTCTGTCCACTTATAAAATCTATCCATTCATCATCTAGGCCTTCAATCTACATGTGTGGCATCTGCTAAACACCGCGTCAGTGTATTAGCTGTCTACCTAATGTCTGCCTGCCTTCCTCTGTCCTTGGCTTCTCCCTTTCAACATCCTCTCCCCTACTCCATAAGGACATAGCCAGTGTGCTATGTCGCCTGGGCTAGCAGGAAGGTCCAGGGCCCTGCGTTTCAGCCCTACCTCTGCCAAATGAAAATGCAGTGTTTTGGGGAAAAATCACACATCTGAGTTTAAACTCCTTTCCCCTATATTGAAGGGTCCATATTTGAAATAATATTGATGAATAGTAATTACTTTTTTTAAAAAAGTAGTGCAGCGTCTACAGGGTCTCACTACACAGATCGAATTCGTAGTGATCCTCCTGTTTTCATCCTCCCAAGTGCTGGGATTACAGGAGTGTGCCACCATGCCCAGTCTCAATCTCAGCAAGGGGGGAGGGGAGGCGTGGAACAGTCATGGTATTCCAAAGATCGAGTCTATGCTCCGCCTAAACTGGTGCTTAAATCTGATAAGCTATCTGTCTGGCCCTCTAATTAGTTTTTTTTTTTTTTTTTTTTTGGCGGGACTGGGGTTCAAACTCATGCCCTTGCACTTGCCAGGCAGGCACTTGTGCCGCGGAGTAATTAGAGCCCCACTCTAATTACTTTTTAAATGGCCTATAAGGTTAAGTCAGGAGAGGTATGCTCACCCTGATTCACGTTTCAGTTATTCTTTCTGAGGAAAGAAAACTTGTTAAAAGTAGTGATTTTTAAAAAAAGTAACAATTTTGGGGGGGGAGAGATGGCTCAGCGGTCTAAAGTGCCTGCTTAGGAAAGCTTAGGCAACTGCAGGGACCGCAGTTCAATCCCTGGCACCACATGCTGCACCTGCCCACCCCCAAGGCAGGCTGAGCCGGCCATAAAAAAAAAGATTTTGGGGGCCGGCGAGATGGTTCAGTGGTCTAAAGCACCTGCTTAGGAGGGCTCAGGCAACTGCGGGGACTGCAGTTCGATCCCCAGCACCACATGCTGTGCCAGCGCCACCACCAGGGCAGGCTGAGCCAGCCACAAAATGAATAAATAAAGAAACAAACAAATACAACAAGCAAACAAATAAATAAATAAATAAAATTTAAAAAAAAAAAAAAAAAAAGATTTTGTGGGGCATAGTAGTGTACCCTTGTAACTCCCTGTAATCCCAGTACTTGGAGGCTGAGGCAGGAAAATAGTTACAAATTGGAGGCTGGCCTGGGCTACATGGTGCATTCGAGGCCAGGCTGGACTACTCTTGGAGACCCTGTCTCAATATAAATAAAATGATGATTTTCTGGCTCAGTGGCAGAGCACATGCACAAGACCCAATTCAATCCTCAACACTTTAAAAAAAAAAAAAAAGACTACAGATTTGACTCAGTGGTAGAGTTCTTGCCTTGCATGCCCAAGGCTCTAGGTTCAATCCCTAGCACCATCAAAAGAATCCACAGGATTACACAAAAATGGGCCTCTTTTCTACTCTGAGCTTCAGTTACCCTATTAGTTAGGTGAAGTTATTGGATACCTGAGCTCAGTCCTTCACAGCTTTGTAGAACTCCTTACTCTGGAAGCATAAGCCTGAGTCTAGTGGACTCATGCCTTACTTTTCTATTATAAATTTGTACATTAGCATAATAGTAATCGGCTGTGCATTTCAGTCCTTTTCTTAGAGGGATACAGGAAGCAATCAAAGTGTTTACTCATTTGATATGATGAACAGTTAGAACTGCACACATGCAAAAATGGCAAACTTGGGGCTGGGGAGATAGCTCTGTGGCACAAGTGCCTGCCTGCCAAGTGCAAGGTCATGAGTTCGAACCCTGGTCCCACCAAAAAAAAAAAAAAAAAAAAAGGCAATCTGGGATTTGGATCCACCTTTATGTTCCATGTAACAGTTATTGCATGTGTTTACCTGAGCATCACAGTGGGTCCAGTAGGCCCACAATACTCTAGAATTTGTTAAGGATTAAAAAAAAGTTTTCTTTTGATTTTTCTGGTAAAATAGCCCAATTTAGTGGCACATGAAAAACCAGATTTGCGCTGGGCGTGGTGGCACTCGCCTGTGATCCCAGCACTTGGGGGGCTGAGGCAGGAGGATCAGTGCTACTTCAAGACAAACCTGGGCTACAAAAGTGAGCTCACAGCCAGCCTGAACTGCATAGTAAGACCCTGTCTCAAAAAGACAAAAAAAAAAAAAAAAGAAAAAGAAAAACCAGAGTTGCAAGTTTTAGAGGAGGTAAAAACTGAATCATCAGATTATTCATTCATGGATGATGAAGATGAACCACTATGGTAAAATACATGCTTTCATATCAGAAAAGTGGTGTGGTGGTACATGATGGTGATGATGAGAATGATTTTAATGTTGGTCACGTGAGCCAAACTTCCTGTGACAGTGAAATGGAGTAAGAATTGACTGATGCAGACACAGGGAATGCAGTTCTCTACGATTCAGATGATGAAGAAAATGTGAGTACATATTTGACTAGTTGGAGTGTAAACGGGCCATGCAACCAAATAGAAAGATCCCATATTAGAACTAAAATATATTAAAGATCTTGGCAAGGGTGAAACATAATGGACAGAATAGTAGCACTGCTATTCAATGTTGGAAATTGTAACAGATGAAATATTACGAAATGCCTGTAAAATATTGATCTTATATATGGCAAAGAAAAGCAAACTGGCACTACCAATTTAACATTTCACCATGATGGAAATATTGATAGGTAAACCTTGACAAAACGAAAATCTGAGATAGAAACTTTCAACAACAAAATGCAATGTGGAATAGATGTTGATGAGTTATCCAGCAACTATGATATCCCTTGAAACAAAGAATTGGCCAATAGTTGTGTTTTACTCAATCTAAACATGTCTGGCATAAGTAGTTTGATAGTTTACAAAGAAAATAACAAATGTAAATATTATGGAGAAATTTTAGAGGATTGGGACTAGAACCCATAAGAGATCATTTACAGCAAAACAAAATGTTTCTGTCCAGGGAAATATGGAAAAAAAATTGTGCACCATACTGGTGAGCTGAAAGGTGAACAGGCAGGCACAGCATCACAAAGATTTACTGCAATAAAAGAAAAACAAAAAAGATGTCAACTATGCCCTATAAGAAAGTACAGGAAAACAAAACATATGGGCTATTGCTATAAGCAATACTTGTATATGGAACATGCAGTTGTCTTGTGTGAAGACTTACCTTAGATGTGACAGTTGAAGCAAAGCTTACTTCATTGGTAGACTTTTGTGTTTACACTGTAGTTCATATAGGTTTTTATTTTTGATGTTATCATTTAGTTTTATAAGTAAGTAAAAAGCACATGTGAAAATGTTGATATCTATTCTAAATGCATAATACATATTCACATTTTTGTGTTCTTCATTTGTCTTTTTAAGGCAGAGTCTCCCTATGCAGTTCAGGCTGGCCTTGAGCTCACTTTGCAGCTCAGGCTGGTCTCCAACTTGCAATGATCCTCCTGCCTCAGCCTCCTAAGTGCTGGGATTACAGGCCATATTAAGAATTTAATAGGGCTGAGGAGAATCTCAGTGGAATAAGTGCTTGCCTGGCAAGTGCAGGGTCCTGAGTTCAATCCCTGAACTGAAAAAAATTTTTAATAATTTATTTTATTGATATTTTATGGTCCTGTTAACCACACATTGTATAATATAATAAGAACTTCCTGACCAAACAGCAAGACAACTGAGATGTCAAATATGTTCTACAAAAAGGCCAGGAAAGTCAGACATGTATTCTCTCATTTTTTAAAACTTTCTTTTTTTTTTTTAAAGATTTTTTTAAAATTTTATTTTATTTATTTATTTGTTTGTTGTGTTTGTTTGTTTCTTTATTTATTTATTTTGTGGCTGGCTCAGCCTGCGCTGGTGGTGGGGCTGGCGCAGCATGTGGTGCCGGGGATCAAACCGTAGTCCCTGCAGTTGCCTGAGCTTTCCTAAGCAGGCGCTTTAGACCACTGAACCATCTCGCCAGCCCAAAGTCGTGAGTTTGAACCCTCGTCCTACCAAAAAAAAAAAAAAAAAAAAAATTAGTACAGGGACTATGGGGTCTCACAGATCGGACTTATAGTGATCCTCCTGTTTTTAGCCTTCCAAGTGCTGTGATTATAGGTGTGCACCACCACACCCAGTCTCAAGTATTGAGTTTTTAATATTTATTGCTTATAACTTTCTTGGATTTCTCTAGTCCAAGCTATCACACTCATATTACATGACCCCCTTCCCCAGGGGTCAACCTAAAGTAGGCAGAGCCAGAGGCACCATAGAGGCTAGAAAGCAGGCTAAGGCAAAAGGTACTAAAGTCAACAGACGAGAAGGCCCAACGATTCTGGAGAAAGTGCTGGTTTGACCTCTGACAGTTGACTTCAAACTCCCAGCCACCACCTCCTGAGTGCAACCCTTCCTTGGTCACTTCAATCATAGAAATAGGGGGCCGGCGAGATGGTTCAGTGGTCTAAAGCGCCTGCTTAGGAGGGCTCAGGCAACTGCGGGGACTGCAGTTCGATCCCCGGCACCACATGCTGTGCCAGCGCCACCACCAGGGCAGGCTGAGCCAGCCACAAAATAAATAAATAAAGAAACAAACAAACACAACAAGCAAACAAACAAACAAATAAATAAATAAATAAATAAATAAAATTTAAAAAAAAAAAAATCATAGAAATAACCAAAGAGAAGGGTAAGCAAATACTTCCTAGGCAACAGGTACCACCGACAGCCTTAGTAAATCTACCGAACTCCAGGACCCCTCCCCATGCATCACCCCCTCCCACCAAAGACCCACCCAGTGGGAAGAAGTTGGTGAAAGTTCACCTGAAAGAATGAAAAGAGGGAGAGGGACTATTTTCCACTCCCCCAACCCAAATTCAATTTAAAATATCCATGGAAATAATCTGCCCTCTGGTGGCCAAAGGGAGCCAAAGTGGTGATCCCTGTGTCAGATTCCTATGTTAGATCACCTCCAAGACCAAGATTTGGAGAGCAGGAAAGAGAGAAAGGGGTTGAGAGGTAAAGGATCACATATTTAGGATCTCTGCCAAGCTCCTGATCTCCTCTATGTAGGCTCCCCCACCACTGTGCTTCTCATTCAAGCCCCAATTCAGCCTCACTCCTGTCTTCTGCCCTTCAGTCCCCACACCCTCCCCTACTTTTCTCTTTTCTTCCTTGCTAGCTACATAGAAGGCTGCCTAACCAGTTTCCCAGTCCAAACTCCCTCCAACCCATCCACCAGAATAACTTTAAAATCCAGCTCCAGTTACATCTCTGCGCTGCTAGAAAAAGGCCACGAGCTCCCCACTGGGCTGCAGACAAGACCGGCTTCACAGGTTTATGACCTGCGCAAATGTACCAATGTATGTGCTTGGGTGTGCCTTGAGTTTGGTTGATACAACATTGACCCTGTCCTGAATTTTTTCTTTCCTCACTAGAGGCACCTTTATTTCTATTTTGCTCTGTACCCCATCAATTATGTAGCTGGTACTGGCTGCAGGAGAAGCCTTTATCCTGCATTCAAAACTTTGCTCAATCTGATCTTGAATTACCTTGCTAACATCCACTCCAACTAAGTATGGAGTGGACGCCTTTCTCTGAGCCATGCCCTACCACCAAGTGCTCTCTGCTCTGTGACTGTGCAGGTTGACGGGTTGCCCAGTTACCTAACTCAGCTTCTGGGTGGACTTCAAGATCTAGTTTAGGTGTCCACCTACTAACATCCCTGAAGCCACCTAATTCTCCTCAGAGATAAATAATTGCCATACATTGACTTGAGTCTAAATTTGCAAGCTTATTTGACAAATCTTTGTTAAGCACTTGCTAGGCACAAGGTCCAGATCTAGGCTCTACAAAAATATTAGTGAACAAACCCAACAGAGATCTGCCCTTGGAAGAATTTTCAAGGAGGGAAAGGTGTTCAGACATCAGATATTACAATAAGTATTTAAGTGCCACAAATAAAACCAGCTAAGGTGGATCAAGATTGGAGAAATGGAAAGAAAAACAAGTTATGGGGTTTTTGGTCTTGGTTTTGTTTTGTCTTTCTTTTCTTGGTGCTGGGTGTTGAACCCAGGGTCATGAGCTTGCTAAACATCTCTACCACAGAACTCTACCACTAGCCCCAAGCAGCAATATTGAAGTGGTCAGCATAGGTGTCACTGAAGAGGGGACACCCAAATAAAGGCTTCAACAAGGAGATGGCATGAGCTCTGCTGCAAAGATATCTGGGAGAAGAGCATTCCCAGCAGAGGGGGTAGCCAAGGCTAAGCCAACAAGACTTTTTGAAGAAGGATGTCAAGACTGGAGCTAAAAGAGTAAGTAGGTGAATGCTAAGATGGTAGAGGGAAGATAGGAGCCAGGCCTGCTGCACTTAGGATGTGGCTTTCCCTCCTAGTGGAAGGAGGGTGAAGGGGCTTGATAGAGCAGAATCCCGGTGACTAGGAAGGGGGCTTTTCTGCTAAATCACGTGAGAGATGAAAATGGCCTGCCACAGCAGCAGGAGGAGAGCTCAGATCTGCGACATGTTGGGAAGGTAGAGCCCATGGGCTTTTTTTTTTAAAAATTATTTATTTATTTACTTATTTGTTTGCTTGTTGTGTTTGTTTGTTTCTTTATTTATTCATTTTGTGGCTGGCTCAGCCTGCCCTGGTGGTGGCGCTGGCGCAGCATGTGGTGCCGGGGATCGAACTGCAGTCCCCGCAGTTGCCTGAGCCCTCCTAAGCAGGCGCTTTAGCCCACTAAACCATCTTGCCATGGGCTTTTTTGATGGATTGGTTAGTGTTATGTAAGAGAGAGGCATGAAGGTTGTGTCCAAGCTTTCTGATCTGAAGAACTGAAAATAAAACAGAAAAGTCAAAGAATTCACACAGCCCCCAGATTTGGTAAAAGCCAACCAATAGAGGTATATGCAGAGGCATACACCTGTAATCCAACTACAAAACAGGCCAAGGCAGGACAATTGTGGATTCAAGGTAGGTCTGGGAAATTTAGTGAGACCTTGTCTCCAAATTTAATGATTAAAAAACAAACAAACTGTAAAATGGGCTGAGGCTGTGAAGGCCCTGGGTTCAGTCCCCATCCCCAGTACCACAGAAGAGGAGGAAGAGCAGGAGGAGGAGGAGTAAAAGGAAGCGTAGAAGAAAAAGGAAACTAACTAACAGTAGTAGCTCTCTAGGGCTACAGCACAGCCCATTGGGCTTATAAGCTTTCCTGCTTTAATAAACACAAGGAACCTGAGGACAGTTCATTCCTAGCACAAGCCAGCAAGAAGCCAAGGGCATGCAAAGGTACACATTTTGCTGGGTGTGGTGGTGCCTGTAATCCCAGCACTTGGGAGGCTGAAGCAGAAGGATCAGTGCAAGTTTGAGACCAGCCTGGGCTACAAAAGTGAGCTCAAGGCCAGCCTGAACTGCATAGCAAGACCCTGTCTCAAAAAGACCAAAAAAAAAAAAGAAAGAAAGAAAAAGTGCATGTTTTGTTGTTTTTCTCTCCTCTCCCTTTTTCCCACTTTTTTTTTTTTTTTTTTTCCTTTCTTTGCGGGACCGGGGTTCAAGCTCATAACTTTGCACTTGGCCAGGCAGGCACTTGTGCCACAGAGCTATCTCTCCAGCCCCTCTCTCCTTTTCTCTCTCTGAAGTTTCGTGACTCTTTTGCACTCTTCTAACCATTCTGGGCAGGCCACTCTGTAGAACATTAGTCAGTGTGGAATTGCTCCGTGATAGTCTGATGCCTGGAGTAAAGCAAGTCTCACTCCTGCTCTGGCTTTACTCTTTATTTTGATCTCTCTGAATTCCATTGTGTGTTTTATCACCACTAACATATTCCACACTGTACCTAGGATATCATAGAGATGTTAGAGGGTAAAGAAAATCTTAGATGTAGCGGCAGGATGTTTATTATTGGGACCCCCTGCTCCAACTGTGACTAGGCAATGTCAACTACACAAATTCCACAAGGGTAGGAATTTCTGCTCTTGTTTCCCCTTATTGGTATTGGCTAGCATGCCATGACAGCTATGTATTGTGTGCCATTATTGCATTTAATTTAATTTAATTAATTTATTTTTGGTGGTACCAGGGTTCAAACTCAGGATCTTGCACTTGCCAGGCAAGCAAGTATTCCACTGAGCTATCTCCCCAGACCTTTTAATTTTAAACAGTGAGCAGAGAGGCATTGTTTATCAGTTTACTGAGAAGCAAATTGAAGCTCAGAGAAGCTTGGTCCCTTGCTAGAGGGAGTAGAAATAGGGAATGATGAGAGGTATGGATGCAGAGGGTAGCAACTAAACACACGGGCAATCTTAATCTCTCTCTACCTCCCTCAGCTTTCCCATCCATTAAATGGGGATAAAACAGTACCTATCTCATAGGGCTAATTGTGTGGACACAGTGAGTTAGTATATAAAACATGCTTATATAGAGCCTGGCACATGGCTACTGCTTTGTGTTGCCACTGTTATTAGGTGAAACCTGGCCAGATTCTGAGTCTTGAGGTTTCTCTGGTTTATTCTCCCCATTTCCCAGAACAGCAACACTAGATCAGAAACAAGAGAAAGCCAGGTGTAATGATGCACATCTATAATACTAGGTACTCCAGAGGCTGAAGTAGGAGGATACAAGCATGAGGTCAGCCAAGCAAATTAGCAAGATCCTGTCTTAAAATAAAAAAGAGCTGGAAGGCCAGGGAGATAGATCAGAGGCTTAAGCACCTGTCTGGCAAGTGCAAGGTCCTGAGTTTGATACCTGGTACAAAAGAAAAAAAGCATATTGTCTTTAAAAAGGGGTGGGGATGTAGCAGTGGTATAGCACTTGCCTAGCATAAGTGAGACACTGGGCTCCATCCCTAGGACCAAAAGATAAAAAACGTGTGGGGAGCTAATGCTTGTCATGTATGCTAGGCCATGTGTGACTTAGGTAGTGCCCTTCCTCTCTTAGGGTCTCCCTTTCCTTTTCTGCTGTCTGTGGTGTCTGCTATCTACAAAACCTTAACCCAGAAAAGGCATCTCTCTTCTTCACCCATGACCCTGGCACCACGCCTGTGAAGGAGGCTATGTCCTTGCCAGCCTTGCTCAGAATATGTGCACGACGCAGCTCCCCACTGAAGCCACGGAATACCAGCTTGTGGGTGGGATGGAAAGGGCATCTGGCAGAGCCTGTCACCTTTCAAATCTATTCTCTTGGGAGGATGTACCCCCTCACCACTGTTTTCCTTTTATAATGATAGGAGTGGAACCCAGGGTTCTGAACTTGCTAAGTAAGCACTCTCCCCTTATGTTGTGCCCCAGCCCTAGAGATACACTTTAAACCAATTCAGACTCCTGTGCATTGTTACTTTATTTGGGTAGCGTTCTGCCATTGCCACCACTGAGAAAACCGGACCTCTTGGATGGAGAACCAGGTTGCCATATGGGCAGAGGCTGTGTGAGAAGTGGGCTGTACTTAACGGGGCTCACGGGGAGAATATTCAAGATGTTCCCAATGGGAACACGAGGATTGGGAGATCATCAAGGAAGACTTCTAAGAAGAGGTAACACTGAGTCTCCTCCCAAGGAGGAGCAAAGGGCTGCAAGGAAAGTTGCAGACTGCGCAGGTACAGAAGAGGCTGGCTCTAGGAAGTTCCCACCTAGTAGAAATGGGAGATGGGCCAACTATGGCTTCAGACTTGGAGCTGGCAAGGAAAAAGTGGGTACCGACTGGTGTCCAGGGCTCTCACTGGCTTCAAGAGGAGGAGGTGATGTGAAGAGACAACATCACTGTGTAGAGATATTTTTTACACCCTCTGCAGTTGCTCCTGAGACAGGCAACAGGTTATCTATGGAGGAACACTCAGCTCTCTCCCCACCATTCTCCCTGGGAAAGATACCACTGAGGTCCCTTGCTCCAAAGTTCCAATTCACAGTGGTGTCCTCCGCTCCTGCATCAAAGTGTGCCTGGAATATGGCAGGTGTCTATGAATCTGGGGGAAAGATGCTCCCTGTTCCTTCCGCCCAGAAGAGCTTTTCATTTTTCCTATTTAATTGCAGGTCTCTTTTTTTCCTCTGTGGAGGCCTGCGTTTAAATATCTTCTGAATAAGCCCTCTGTGGGGCTGGCAAGATAGTTCGCTGGACTAAAGCACCTGCTTAGGCAAGCTTAGGCAGGTGCAGAGTACCACAGTTTGATCCCCAGTACCACATACCACGTCAGCCCCACCATCAGGGCAGGGCTGAGTGGGCCAAAAAATAAAAAATAAAAATAAATAAATAAAAATTTAAAAAACCAAAACCCAGAAAACAACCAATGTGGCTTTGTTTTTGGGTTTTATTCCCCCTTTGGAAAATAATGTTATTGACCTTGACCTCTTGGGAATAGTTACAAAACATTACTTTTCTGCAAGTTAAACATCACAGCAATTTACATATTTCATATTAGCTGACAGAATTAAAGACTAAAGAGGGGGCTTGTTCTGATGTTGCATATCAGATGTTCTAGTTCTGTAAATGTAAAGAAATACTTGGCAATGTCCCAAGTTCCATGCCTGGTACAAAAAAAAAAAAAAAAAAAAAAAAAAATTAGAATGCTAGGCAAAGAAAAATATCTCTCCTGAGGACAACTCCTAAAGGAGTAGCAAGTAGCTCAGGCTGAGAGATCCCTACAGGAGCTACAGATCCAGGGTCCAAGTACACCCTGTGATGCCACAGAGCGCCCCAGCTTTCTTCCCAACTCCTCTCCTACCCACTTGCGTTTCCTTACTTTCTCTCTGTCTCCCTCCTCCCTCCAGCTCCTTTTTATTCTCCAGCTGTGATCACCCCCATCCATACTGGGAATTGAACTTTGCAACTGAGGTGCATGCATCCCCAGCCCTCGTCACCCCTTTGGGCCTTTTGAGACAGGATTTTATTACGTAGTTCAAGCTGGTCTCAAACTCATGGTGATTCTTCTGCTTCAACTCCTGAGTGCTGGGATGATAAACATGTGTTACTGTGCTTGATTTCTTTTTTTTTTTTTTTTTTAATTTTATTTATTTATTTATTTGTTTGCTTGTTGTGTTTGTTTCTTTATTTATTCATTTTGTGGCTGGCTCAGCCTGCCCTGGTGGTGGCGCTGGCGCAGCATGTGGTGCCGGGGATCGAACTGCAGTCCCTGCAGTTGCCTGAGCCCTCCTAAGCAGGCGCTTTAGACCACTGAACCATCT
>PVKN010022512.1:0-15129 GCA_004027915.1 Capromys pilorides
ACTACTCCCTCTTTGTACAAAGAGAAGATAAATTTTTTTTGTTTTTTTTTTTCTTTTTTTCCTCCCTTACTAATATAGATTAGAAAATTTATCATGTCTACACCCTGTGCTCTGTATAACTACTATGAGGACAACAATATTCAATGTATCAATTATTATGAATGCACTACTAATGTGTTTTGAAATTATCATATTGTTATTTCTTATTAAAAATTTAAAAAAATAAAAACAGAACTGCACTCAAAAATTAAATCTCTATTTAAGCATTATAGTGTCTTTGTCTGACTATGGCTTCCACTACAAATTACAAGTTGAATGGCTCAAACCCCCAAGAGTCTTTTACCTTTACAATTCCTTAGGGCTGAAGTCTGGTCTCGACTTCATGGGACCAAAACCAAGTACTGGCAGATTGTTCTGTCTTGGAGGCTTGGGGGAGACTCTGCTTGTATTCACTCAAGTTCTGGACAGAATTCATTGCTTTGCAGATGTAGGGTGAGCTCTGAACATTCTTTCTGGCTTTGATTAGGCACCATTTCTTGCTTCTAGAGGCCACTGCAGTCCTTGCTGTGTCCCCCCAAAGTCCTGCCACCACCTGCCAAGCCAGCAGTAACCGGTTTGGCCTTTCTCATGCTATGCCTTCTAGCTTATTTCCTCTCTCCTGATTTTAAGGGTTCATGTGACTACTAGATCATGTAATTAGATAAATGAGATCCTGATCATCTCTCCTCTTTAAGGTCAGCTGAGTAGCAGCCTTTCTTCTATCTTGATTCTCTTACTTTCCACTTTCTGGAAATTGGGATACGGACATCTTTGGCAGGTGCATAGCTTTGTTTGTGCAATTTAGTTTCTTTACAAAGCCATAATGTATTTAAATCCTAGAGGTTACAGGGAGAAAAAGGAAGCTAACATCTATTGAGCCCCTACTGTGTGTCAAGTCTTACACCAGACCTACACATGCATTATCTCATTCTACAATCATAATAAGCTGATGAATTATTTGCTGATCAATTACTCATGGTTTAGAGAAATTGAAGTCTCACCTTCCAGGTTTCCAATCCCGGCTCTCTCTTTTCTTAGCTTTCAGACCTTAAGAAAATGACTCAAAGTCTACATGTTTCTCTTTCTATTACTTCATATATCATCTCTACTGAGATCTCAACCAAGAACCCCAGAATTAAAGGGTTGTCTGAAGATACATGTTTCCTATAAGTTACTATGATCTGTTTTTGGTCTAAGTCTGAGGTGAAGTACATTTTACCCACTTCCCCCTCCTTCAATACCTGCTAAGCAGTAGAACTGATTTTATGTTGCTGCTCTCCAGGACAAGGCAGACACATTTATAAAGCAAAGAAACCATTGTGTCAGGGCAACTGATTAGGCTGGACTCTGAAACATCTAAAAGCTGCTGAAGGGAGAGCTGCACATCTTATGTGCATTACTCAGCTTTCTATTACTGCAACAAAATATCTGAGTTAGTCTATATATAAAGAGAGACAGTTTGGCTGAGCATCACGATAAATGTCTATAACCCCTAGAACTCTGAGAGGCTAAAGTGGGAGATTTGAAAGTTCAAGCCCAGCTGGTATAACTCAGCAGTTTAGGGAGAACTTGTCTCACAATAAATAAAAAGTTGTTGGGACATACCTAAAACTGATGCTCTGAGTTCAGTCCCCCAAGGGGCAGGACATTATTTTGGCACACAATTTTGGAGATTTCAATTTGATTGGTTAGCTGTGTTGCTGTGGAGGCTATATGATAGCAGAAGCACATGATGGGGCAAAACTTCTTATTTCATGGCCAAGAGGTAAAAGAGAAAAGGAATCACGCAAGGCTGAGGTCTCTCATTACTCAACGGGGGCACACCCCAGTGACATATCTTCCTCTCACAAGAACCCACCTCTTAAGATTCTACCACCAAGCTAGCAACCAAGCCTTTAAGATATAGGCCTCAGGGAAGCATTCAAGACTCAAACTGTAGGTTGGGGAAATAGTTTGGCGATCTAAGTTCCTGCCTGGAAAGTGTAAGGATCTGAGTTTGATCCTCAGTACCACATGCTGTGCCTCTGTGCTGGCCACCAAAACTGGGAGTGGTGGTCCATGCCTAGAATCCCAGTGTTGGGGAGGCTGAGATAGGAGGGTCACTGTGAGGGCAAGCTGCATAGTGAGAACCCATACCAAAAAAAAAAAAAAAAAAAAAAAAAAAAAAAAAAAAAAAAAAAAAAAAAAAAAAAAAAAAAAAAAAAAAAAAGATTAAGACTCAAATTATAGAATTATCTCTGCTCTATCCTACCCTGGGCATGAAGGGCAGAGGCTCTAACAAAGGACAATCTTCTATCATCCCCTCCTCTGTCCTACTCATCTCCTATAGGCAGTGTGTCCTTGAAAAGGCGTCTCTTCCCATCACAGTTGACTGAATCTGGAGACCTGGAGCAGCTGTGCTACCTCAGACCAGATCTGGAAGAATTCTGCAGAGGAACACCCTCCAGGAACAGTGGGGAAAAGGAGACAGTATAGGCCAGGATGCAGTGCCAAATTTGGTGTGACTTTCGGCAGGACCATATCTGTAGGCCTCCAGTTCTATAAAATGTGTGTTAATTAATTTCTCGATGACGCAGTTGATTTGGACTTGTGTAGACTACTGCTGCTGTAGCATGCTGGGAGCTCACATTTCCATACCAGAGGTCTTTGAATTGTGCCTCAATTAGAAAACTCCTGAGAAACATGCAGCTTCTTCCTTAAGAGGCCCACTAAGTGCCAACTCAGTGAGGCTACTGCCCTTCCAGTCCCATGTACACATGTACGTGCAACCATGCACATGCTTTTAAATAATGCAATCTGTCAGAGACCCTTTCCACTGCACCAGTTATCAGGGACCCCTTCAGGGAGTCACCATTCTCCTTCCCAGAGTTGCAAGGCACAACGGGAAAGAAGAGCAAGAGATAAGAATTGCAAGGAAACAGGACTCTGGGATAATCAGTGTTCTCTGGGAACAGAGACTGGGAATCTCCAGTTGCCACTATTGCATTAGCCTGCTCAGGAGAAGGGGTACAGTGCTTTTCCTGGAGCAGCGGAGAAGCTGTGGCTGGATGGGCACATTTAACATCTTAAAAGAAGCAAGATCCATCCCCACATCTAGCTACCAGCTCTCCTGGCCTTGTCCTCAGCAGATCTCATCCTGCCCTCTGAGCCATCGCCTCACTGACCATCAAGATCTCAGTGGTAACCAGGAGGAAGCAGAATTTCCACCTTCTAAAACTGATCCATGAGGCAGGGCAAGGGAAGCCTTTGACAGATTCTGTGCAAATTAATAACTTGTGATCCCTAGCAGTGATCAGCTTACATCTTGCTTCAGTTTTCTGACTTTTTGCTTTTGTTTTGGTACTGCTCTGCAGTCTGGCAGTGCCCCATGACTCTGTCTTTACATGTTGATTAAATTGACTCTGACATACAGGATTGCAAGTTGTTAGCTTGCTTGCAGGTGCTGGCTGTTGAGGATTCATACTACCTGTCTCATCTCTTCTCATGGTTAGTTTCTGTATCGAGAGTCAGAAGTGTCATATGAGGAGGTGTTGGCTTCTTTTGTTTGCATTTGGAGCCTGGTGGAGCAGACATCTGGGACTCTTTCTGTTGCATGCTTGGTTCCTATGCATAAATCACCTTATGTGAAGGTTCTGGGCTTCAGACTTCTTTATCTCATTTCAGGAACTATTGATTAAACGCATGCTTTGAGTGGTGAAACACAAAAATGTCAAACTACTTTTTCAATTCACAAGGATAACTAAAGGCAGTAGCGTTATCATTGCTATATGAAGCAGGGGAGTAGAGGGTATTAAGAGAGCACATAAAGGGTGCTTCACCCAACCCTGGCAGCGGATGGGCAGGAAAGGCTTCTTTATGGCATCAGCATACAGATGGAACCTTAAACCAGACCAGGGACTCAGCAAGGAGTGAAGAAAAATTCTAGGCAGAAGGGAAGGTATGGAGAAACAGCCAGTGTACTCTGCAGGACATGAGCAGACAAAGTATTTTAAGCAGAGACAATGAAACATAAAAATGAGCAAGGAAAAGAAACCTGATGATATTATTTCCCTCCAAGAATTTACAACCCAGTTGGAGCAGGCAAGACAAATATTGTCTCTCAGGAAGGGGTTGGCTCCAAAGGTGTGATGACTCCATGGCAGGTAGCACAGAGAGGAAAGGGGCTGATTGTTTCTCCAAGTGTATCCCCAAAGGGAAAGGTTCATTCCCATGTGGTGGTTAGGGCTAGCTGAGGCCTTCATCAAACCATTCCCCTTCATGGGCTCCTCCATGGACAGGGCTGTTCCTTGGGTAAGAAGACAAGGAAGTGACTTTGTAATTCCTTTTCAAAACCTTGACTCCTGAATAAGTAGGCAGGGTTTTGATGAAATGAAGTGTTTTGGTATGGCACTTTGTACTTCGTAGGATCCTTCCATGTAAATTGCCTCATTTCATCGCTTTAATAGGTGTGTTAGAGGATATTGAAGGGAAATGGAACTAAGACTCAGGCACCTTAAAAGTTGACTAATGAATTATGCAGCTAGTCTTCAAATCTGGGTCTTTAGACCAAGCTTTTTCACACCTCTCAGTGGTTTGCAAACCATGTTCCTTGGAGCCTTTCAGGGAGACCTGGGTTGGAGAGGACTGGGGGTTGCAGGTGCTAGAAAAGAGAGGTGTGGAAAAGGTTCAAGAAACACTCAGAAAAGGGGTTTTAGCTCCCAGCCTACCTCAGCCAGTGCTGCCAAGCATCTGCCAGTTATCTGGCAGTCTTGTTTGACAGTCTCTTCCCAAGGAAGCATTTTCCAGTGTTGCTAAACCTGTGCTATTCTGCCTTTAGGGATGTCTTTAGGTTGCCCAACATTAACCATCTTACAAGATTGATGTGGTTTCTTTGGTTGACCACACAGAAGATCCAGCAAGACACTCATATCTAACTCTGAGGTTTTGATTCCAGCCTCTGGCCTCTGGATGTGTGCTTTGAGTTTCTTCTTAATATGGTATCTGTTTGCTTTCTGTCTACCTGCCCACTCCCTTGGATTTCTGTATTTCAGACATTGTGAAAATAAATATAAAAAATTACTGGTTTGGATTCTTTCCCAGACATGCATTGCTGCTACCCCGTGATCACCAGCAAGGTAGATTTTTAGTATCTTCAAGCCTTGATAGACTTGCATTTGGGTAGTATGTGGCAATGTATCTCTGAAACCAGTGTATTTTAAGAATTTGAATAACAATGCCCTTGTCTTCAGGAATTGTATCTTTATTAAATCAATCCTCTTTCCATTAAATTATTTTTAAGAAGGTCATGGTTCAACTTGATGTAGGTATGAGTTGCAGTATAAAGAGAAAGGGCCAAGAGGCAAAGAAAATTGTTTTAATTCCTAATTGCAGAGTTCATACATTTGCAATTTCCATTTCTTAGAGCCATTAAGAGTTTAGTGGCAAATTCTAACTTACAATTTGTGAAACACAGCTCCAAGCCTTTTCCTTTTTCTTAAATATTTGTTAAGAACCTAGAGTACAGATGCAAAGCTCAGGTCTATATCTAGTAAAGGATGCAAAAAGTTTAGAAAGCATTCCTGCCTTCAGTGGATTGTGTGGTCCCAGGGTGTATTTGAATAATCTAAGGAGGAGGACAGAAAAAGTACTGAGGATGGACTGAATTAATTAGTCAATTTCAAGGTTCCAGAGGAGAGCACTGGTGCCAGAACAGGTGACCCTTTTGTATTCTGTTCCAGAAGTGAGGGGGTTGGTGCAAGAATCCTGCTGTGGACAGAGGGGAGGAAGTTGACTGAATGAAAGGAGAGCTGGCAGTATTCAGTCAAGTCCTAGTTGCTGGTAGGGTTGAGGGTGGAGAGTTCTTGACTCATGGGAATTGTGGAGCTGGGACAGCTGAAGATATTTCAATTGTGTGTTTGAAAATCTGCTAATTTCCATTAGTTCTTGATCCCTTTGCCTCTGACAGATGGGAGCTTTGAGAAGCAAAATATGAGCACAGCTCACCTGCCAGATGCTCCGCCCACCCCCAGAATGCTGGCTGTGGAGCTGCAGGCTGGATTCAAGCCCTTTCCCATTGTGCTGGGTTGGTTGCTCAACTCCTTCACCCTTAGTGGCTGCCCAATAGAAAAAGGAAATAATGTCTCGCTTTCTGGGTTTTTGAGAAAGTGAGAGACAGTGTAGGCAAATTACTCAAAGTGCAGTAAGCATTTGTGAAACACTGCATTATTGTACTATGAGTCTAAGGGCCTCACAAGGGGATAAAGGACCCTAGTGTACAGTGCCACACCTTACGTGGCACCTGCTTCTCTCACAAGAGATCAGGAAAGCCATAGACTACAGGCAAGAAAGAGTCTAGAACAGTTCTCTCCAGAACCTACAAAGAATTCTGGCTAATCCTCTTAAGAGTTAAAAATTTTTCTTGTACTTGGAATCCAAAACTAATGGCCCAAATTCCCAGCGTGTATGGGAAGAACAAGTATTGCATAGTGGGATGTCCAGGGAATGCTTTATGTCTATTCACGTACTGATAAAAAAGGGAAATGGAAAATTACATCACTCAGTGGGAAGGGGGCTTCTAATACATACTGCCGTAAAGTATTTAGCTGAGAGACAGCTGAGGTCTGGAAGAGCTTAAATGACACCCCAAGGCAGAGGAGGGGATCTGACCCCACCTGGACTCTTGACATAATGTTCCTTCTCCCCATAGTTCCTCCAAAATTAGGGGACAGCTGAGAGTTTGGGAAAGTCTGTGAACTAATGCAGCAGAGGTCCTTGGGGTTGGAGCCCCTGTATCACAGATAAGTGTGTTTTCATCAGCATCATTCAAGGACTCCTAGTATAAAGGCAGCAAATGAGAGTGGAACTTTTTGTTTTTCCCTGATTCTTTTTTTATTACTTTTAATAAGAAATAAGAATATGATAGTTTCAAAACACGTTAATAGTACATTCGCAATAACTGACACATTGCATATTGTCCTCATAGTAGTTATACAGAGCACAGGGTGCAGATGTGATAATTTTTCTAATCCATATTGGTAGGGAAAGAAAAAAAGAAAAAAAATTTCTTCTCTTTGTACTAAGAGGGAGTAGTTGTACACATAGTCCAAAGTTCCATAAATGCAGTGGGTTACTGGTGAAGCTGGCAATGTTGGAGGCTGTTGGTTTAAGCCTCTTATAGCTCATCATACTAATCTAGCTCTGTGTTTTATGCCTCATAATTAAGCTTTTCTGCTGAATCAAGGGCAAGTTAAAGCAAGACCTGTATAACAAAATATTCATCTTTTGTATCTTCTAAGGTCAAATCCCCTTTTTCCCCCTGATTCTTTTGTTGTTATTTTCAGCTCCCTCCTTCATTTTGCTTATTTATTTATTTATTTATTTATTTATTTATTTATTTATTTATTTATTTATTTTAGGTACTGGGGATTGAACACAGCACTTTGTGCTTGCCAGACAGGTACTTATTCTATTGAGCTATCTTCCCAGCCCCATTTAATGTATTTTTTAAAATGTATTTTTCTGTTCCAAGAAGACATTCACTTCTTTGAAATTTATTCCACATATGCAGGGCTTGATGGGGGGATATGAAAAAAAACATGACAGCCCTTGACCTGAGGAATATTCTTATCCAGTATGTAGAAAAGATATGCGATGTTGAAGAAAAATAGTATAAGAGAAAACAAAACTAAACAAAAATGCAAAGCACTGTACGATTAATGTCAAATGAGAAATGCTTATCTGTGAATCCCAAATTCTATTTTGTGAAGTTGTTCCTATTGCTGAAACATTTTCATATGTTTTTTGGAAAAGGAAAAAACAAATAGGGCAAGTAAAGGATTACCTCATAAGGAGAAACTTTCTGTTTTACAGGACTTTCTGAGCTTTTATCCTTTCAATGTTTTAGTACTAAATATTCTTTCTTTTAGGAAATGTTTGAGTAGAAATAGTGGTTGTTATTTATGAAAGTCTATATTTAGAAAACTGAAAAGTTGCCTACACTGTACTGGCTACTTTGAAATTTTATTCGTCCTTGGAATACAAAATGAAGAGAAGTATTTATGAGCCTTCATGTCTGGGATCAAGGGGAAGAGCCATTATTAGACAGTGGAGTGTTCCAGGAAACCTCTAGGGACAGGCACAAACATTGGTACAGCACTGGAAGAAGAGAAGGATTGGGTAAGCTGGAGACACTTGGGTAGCTTCCTCTTGAGAAAATAAAGTGACAAAAGCACTGGGAACAAGACTGGGGGACTTGCATAGGAGAGCAGGAGGAATGTTTGGGTGTTCTGTTAGTTACCTTCTCTGCCAGGAAAGTATCACCTAGCTGTTACTATAACAAAAATACACCTCTGGCTTCTTTGCATTAACCAAGTCATTAACCAAGTAGCTGAGCTACTTGCCATAGCTGCTGAATCAGTGACCCCCTCCCCCACTGCCACCTTGTACTGCAGTTCCAGCCTTCCGCCTCACACACCTCTTCTTTACCTTAGCTGACCTCCCTTAGAGCAGGTGTCCAGTGCCTCATTTTCAGTTTCCATCTCTCGCTTCTGTCTTGACAATAATTGGAACTTGTTCTTGAGGTAACCTGACATTGCTGATCTTCTTGAATTTGGGATCTACTCCCTGAGCTAGTACCCAGGGTGGTTGTAGCTCTCTGAGGGGTTAGCCGTAGTGGGCAGAAGAAAGTTCAATGGAATATGTTGACTGAGTGGACAGCAGAGGCAAGAGCTGTGGCTCAAACCTGGGGAGCTGAGCCTGAGGTTGTCCCCACTGACTAATAAGAGAAGAGAGCCTATTTGGAGGAAGGAAGAATGCAATTGGAAAGGTGGTAAATCCCAGAACTGGGGAGGGTGGCCTTGTGTGGAATGGGAGGGAAATAAATGCAGGCTGGTAGAAAAGGATCAAATCTAGTTTTTGTCACCAAGGGCTCAGGAGCAATGACTTCTGTAAACAGACCACATCACTGTGAAACCAAATGGATGAGGAAGAGGGTTCAGCCCCTTTCCAATGCTGGAAATTAGTTCAGGAGCAGCTGGTTAGGAGAGCAGGAGGCTGGAGCTGCCTTGAGGTTGTAGAATCCACCTGTCCGGAGAATCTACACTTAGCTGTGGGGGTGGGACTTTGGCCTTCTGGACTAGTCATTGTGGCTCACTGTGGTGCACAACATGAAGAGAAGAAGCACACTTGTCCTGTCTGCTTCTCTATGAGCTGAAATGTGACCTTGAAGATGTTCAAACTTCATTTCCTTTGCTGGGTGCCTTCGCTTCTTTTCCTGCCCTCTCCTCTTCTTCAGGAGAAAGTAGTTCAGGAATGAAGCTGCATGGAGAGGACAGTGGCAAGGGACCCATCTTTATCTAGGCTCCTCTCTTGGGCTGCTGAGAAGAGCAAGTCTATTTGATCTTATTTATGTGCCATGTTTTTCTTATTCAATCAGCTTCCCATATCGCCAAGAAGGTGCTAAGCAACACAAATTCATATTCACCCCCTCCCCATCACTCTCTCTCTCTTTGTCTCTATCTGTCTCTGTTTCTCTGTCTGTCTCTCTGTCCGTCTGTCTCTCCCCCAGCCTCAGTGGGAGCTAATATTTACTTGCAGTTTTAGCTCTAGGACTGTGGGATGTGGCAGCTGTGGGTGGAGAAGACTGACTTTCTTTTTCTTTCCTCCTCCACCCAGCTTTCCCTAGAGGGGTTGAAAAGAAAAAATAAATCATAATTGTATTCTTCAAGACAGCCTGGCTGAGATGTCAGAGGTTTGGAGAATCAATCAAGGGGTTGTATGTTAGTTTCTTTACTAAAAGACAAGTGTCTTGGTCCATTCAGACTGATATAAGATACTATAAACTCAGGGGCTTTGAAACAACAGTAGTTTATTCTTCAGAGTTCTGGAGATTGGAGGGCCAAGGTCAAGAAAGAGTCCAGGGTTTTCTTTCCACTGTGTCCTTACATAGCAGAAGAGACAAGGGATCCCTTTGGAGAGCTTGTTTTGTGAGGGAAATATTCCAATCTCACTCATGAGGGCTCTCAAGACCCCAAATTCCCCACCTCCTAATAACACCAATTTAGCCATCAGGCTTTTAATATAGGAATTAGGGGGCAGTGCATAAACATAGAAGTAAGGAAGAAAAATGAAATTGGGTTGCCAGTGGTTTGGATGAGATGTTGTACAGATAGGACCAGGCAGTGGGTAGACTGGAAGGTGAGAGGCTGCCAACCTAAGGCATGTTGTTCCTTACAAGTTGAATGACTGTGGCACTGGGGACTAGAGGATGTAGACGACAGGCTACGCTCTTGTATGGCTGGTGTCTCTAGGTGCTGGAGAGCCATATAGTTCTGTGAGGATGGCCTGGCAGGTTAAATGTTGCTAGGTACAGTGTGCAAGGCTGGGGTCTTGGCTGTTCCCTGCCTACTCTGAATATGCATCACCACCTTTCCTCCAAGCCCACTCCGTGTGGCTTGTTCAGCCTGAGTACTCATCTGTCTCTCTAGAAGGAGTTGAGTGTTTTGTTCAAAATCAAATGAGTATCTGAGGCCGGGAAGAGGAGAAATGTCTCCACCCAACAAGATCTGTGGATGACAGAAGAGGACTGGCCAATTGTTGTTGTAAGACCTTGCTATATTTCTACCGTGGAACAGGACCGTATCTCCCTAGGGATGCTGCAGGAAGGAACATATAAGGGGAATGGGGAGAGATGAGAATAAGAACCTCAAAGCCAGGAGCAGGTGGGGATGTCAGCCCTTCTGTATTCTGGATACAGTGTGGGTCATTTGTCTGTGTCTGGAAGCTGCTTCCTGTGGCTAGCAGAGGTCCCTCCTTTATTCCTCCAGCTGCCATTTCCTGTCTTTCCAGAAAAATCTGTTTTATGCTTCAAATTGCTCTTTTTAGCTGTGTGCCATGATTTTCCCTTATCTTAATTAGTCTTCCCATTGCCATGGTAGCCTGCTAGGGATCTCCAAATGGCCAAGGTTGTCCTGCTACCAGATCTTGGAGACTAGAGGAGACGCAGGTGGTTTCAGGCTGGTGCTTCTTGAACTCTGGTTGCTGCAACCTCAACTCAGTTCCTCTAATGTTTCATCTGCAGTTATCACAACCTCCTGGGTTTATCAGAAGGCACACACAGGAGAGAAGATGAGAATAACATTTTCTTTTTGTTCCGGTCATCTGAGGTTAAAGCCTGGTAAAGCATGAACTGCCTCCTTTAGGGAAAAGTTTTGCAAAAGCTCTTGTGAGATCACTATTTGAGGAACAAACTACTAGGAGACATGAGGAGTTGATTATCCTATCTATAGCTAGGGGAAAAAAAAAAAAGAAAGAAGTGGGAACCAGGATTTGACTAGGAAAATCAAGATTCAAGAAACCCAAAGACCTTGAAGGCTGTGGTAAGTTTTTGATATCTGAGCACCAATCATCCCCTAGCTGGAATCTCCAAGCTCAGGAAACAGAGATTTCAGTGAGGGATCTTGGCTTTGCATTTGGGGTTCTTATGTTTTCAGTGCCTTGCATTACTATGCATTGGCCTTTTCAACTTTCACTTTGGGTTTGCCCTTAAGTGCATATTTAGCCATCCACCATCAATTCATTTGACAAATATTAAAAAATAATTATTTCTTACCCCCAAATTCCCCTATTGACTCTGATCCATGAGGAACTCAGGACACTTCTGGGAAAGTGGGAGTTAGAGAGATGAATTCCCTGAATAATGAATGTTTGATCAACAGGAGACATGGCAGATGAATTCTTTTCCATCCTCTGATGGACTGTCCCAAGATGCAGTTGTATTTTGGCAGAGCCAGTTGGTCAGGTACTCTCCTCTTGGCTTGCTCTTCATCCCTCCCTTGCTTCACTTTCTCTTTCCTGTTTCCATTTGGTGGTATTCCTTTAGACTTTGCCTCCGTCCTTGGTTTCTGAGGACTCCAGGCTAAGACAGAGAGACAGGCATGGCTAACTTAGGTCCCTGTAGGACATCAGTTTATATCTCATTCTGAGAATTAATACAGGTCATGAGGGCAAGCTGGAGCAGGGAATGATGGGATCTGATGACTTAGCTTGTAGTGGAGAATGGATTAAAGAGTAACAGGATGAGCAGCAAGAAGGGCTTTCCGTAACTAAGAGAGGATGGCGGCTTCTGAAAGAAGGAGCCCCGGAGGTCATGAGCATGTGTCTGTGGTAAGGACATCTGCAAGACAAGGCTTCTCTGAGGTGGCTTTGGGCAGGGGGCCAGGCTGTTCTGTCTGACTCACCTCTGCCAAGAAAATAGACTTTAGGTTTGGGATTCAATGTGTGGTTCAGTATCCACTTAAAACCCCAGAGGAGAAGGCCTGGGTTCTCTCTCTCAGTAGCCCTCTGACTTAATCTGTTTAGTTCATTTATAATTAAAGTAGTATTTCATTTGAAGAGAATGGCCCATGACCACCATGTAAGGAAATTGTGTGTCCATTAATGAAAAGCAATTTAGTTTAAGACGATGAAACTAGGACTTGGCTGCCAATAGTCTTGGGTTTTAATGCCAGCTTGATGGGTTCTTAGGTGCACAGTATGATAAACAGTATGTAAAATTTTAAATTACATGAAACAACATCATCATTAATTCTCAAAGTACCTACACTCTGCTTTGAACACACTTATCCCATTGTTCTTGCCACTTTCTGATGCAGTTCTAGAAGTCTTCTTTCATGCATGTCTTTAATAATGTAGTTTCACTGTCCTGAGTTGATTCAGACTATTTTACCTTTCATAGTCATCTTCAATTTGGGAAAAAGCAAGAAGTACAGGGTTCCAGATTCACTGAATAAGGTGGGTGAAGACACAATGTCATGATTTTATTTTATGGAAATCTTCATACCAGGAGCAATGTGTGACACACTGTTGTCACAATGGAGGATGAAACCATTTTCCTAATTCTAAGGGTGTTTCCTATGCACACTTTTCCTCAAATAACCTAAAATGCCTATGGTTCATTGGAGTGTTGATGGGTAGAAAGCACAATTCCACAAGGGTCAAAAAATGCAATCAATATCATCTTACTGGGGCCCGTCAAGATAGTTCAGTGATCTAAAGCATCTACTTAGGCAACCATAGAGACTGCAGTTCAATCTCCGGCACCACATGCTGTGCCACCCCCACCCCAGGGCAGGCTGAGCTGGCCATAACATAAATAAATAAATAAAGTTTAAAAAATATCACCTTGCTGTTGGATCTTGATTGACATTTTTTTTTTTTGTCCCCACTCAAGAACTGGGTGAATTCTACCTGAGAATTCTGGAAGTTGTTCTCAGGTACATAACTATAGACTCAAGATTTATCTCCTGAAATGCCATTTTTTAAAAGCTGGCAAGATCCCAAAACTCCAATGTAATGACAAAATTTCATGTTAATGCATTGTTCATGATTCAGTATGGTACATTTTTAAACATGTTTTCCCCCAACCATAACTCCCAACAGATTGACTGTATCAAACAAGCTGAAACTTGTCTCATACCATTAATTACTACAGCTCAATTTTCTGTGTCTCATGTCAAAGATCCCCAGCTTTCCACGGGATGGCATTTGGTAGTAGCATTCGCCATATTTTCTGATCATGTTGCATGTGCAGCCTTACCTTAAGTTTCTCTTCTGCAGAGCAGGGTCCAATAATATGAGCTTCCTGGAGTTGTGAGACTTAAATGATTTCCACGTGGAAGCGATGTGTGTGCTGATGTATGCTTTTCTGCCCTGTCGCTTCACCTATAATAAATAAATCCTATGGGAAGAAATTCTAAGGGCATTGGCTGAAGTGTTTCTTTTTTTTCCTTTCATCTTTTATTTATTTATTTTAAAATTCTTTTAGCTTTATTAATGTTAATGAGAAGGAAATAACAATGAGACAGGTTAGTAGGTCAGTCACAATAATTAATATAATGCATATTGTTGTCTTCATAGTAGTTGCTAGGGGACAAGATGCAGACGTGGTATCTTTTCTAAACACTATTAATACAAATATTTCTTCTCATTGAACTAAGGAAAGTAGTTGTATGTACAGTCCAATAGTCCATAATAGTAGTGGGTTGTCAGCAGAACTGGCAGTGTTGGAAGCTGTTGACTTCTGTTTCTAACCTTGGTTCTCACTGGGATGATTTCCTTCCAGGATTAAGCCTGGGGATTCTAGAGTTGAGGGGGATAATAGATCACAAAACATTCTTCTGGAGTTACACTTTCTTTTGATGGGAACACAACAGCATCAATCTATGAGTGCCACAGTTTAAGCCAAGTGTTCAATCCGTTTTACAGATGGAGGATTCTAATACTCCATCTATAATAATAATAGATGGAGTTAAAAGTGGGAGACATAAGAGATAGAGTTATAGGAGACATAACTACACAGGGAGTCTCACACCTTACAATCACACTCTAGATCATTTCTCTATTGATGCTTTCTTTTTCACTTGCTCAACTGGAAGTAATACCAGCTTTTGTGGAATCAATCATCAGTCTGAGGGTGCTTGATGGGAACCATTTATAGACACCTTATAGCTATATCAGATTTAATAATGTGCCTTTTTAAGTTACAAAAGTATTTTATGTTATGAAAAATGTGAAAAATTATACAGAAGAAAGTTGAAATTATTCGTACTCTTACCGTGTACATCATTTTTATTTTATTATATTTTTATGTATTTACTACAGGGTCTACAGGACCCTACTACACAGATCAGACTCGTAGTGGACCTCTTGTTTTCAGCCTCCCAAGCACTGAGATTATAGGGGTGTGCCACCACGCTACCCAGGGGTGGGGCCGGCAGGGCATGTGATGCCAAGGATCGAAATGCGCTGGTCCCTGCAGTTTTGCCTAAGCAGGCACTTTAGTCTGCTGAGCTATCTGACAGGCCCTATAATTAATTATTAACATTAGGCAGATTCCTTTTGTAGCCCTACCCACCTAAACATACACATGTACACCCACAAGCATGTACTTACACACAATTTGTTATAGTGTGACATAATGTGCCAATCACTTTTGTAACCAGCTTTACCACTCAGTAATATATTGTGAATAGTGTCTTGTATTATTAAATATCATTTTATCATATTGCATTAAGTAATTGCAAAAATTCCATTATATGATTTTATTATAATATG
>PVKN010022513.1:0-15126 GCA_004027915.1 Capromys pilorides
TACAGAAGACATAATTCCAATACTTCTCAAATTCTTCAATGAAATTGGAAAGGAAACAATCTTCCCAAAATCATTCCTAGAGGCAAGTATTTCGCGGATGCCAAAACCAGAGAGAGATGTGACTAAAACAGAGAACTACAGGCCAATTTTTCTCATGAACATAGATGCAAAAATCCTCAATAAAATCCTCACCAATAGAATTCAGCAAATCATTAAGAAGATTATACAACATGACCAGGTAGGATTCATCCCAGAGATGCAAGGATGGTTTAATATATGCAAATCTATCAATGTAATCAATAGAGCCAAAGCCAAAATTCACATGGTCATCTCAATTGATGCAGAGAAGGATTTTGACAAAGTCCAACACTCATTCATGTTCAGAGTCCTACAGAAAATTGGAATAGAGGGCCTCTACCTCAATCTGATAAAAGCCATCTATGACAATCCAACAGCTAATATAATTCTAAGTGGAGAAAAGCTGAAGTCTTTTACTCTCAGATCTGGTACAAGACAGGGATGTCCCCTATTGCCACTCCCATTCAATATAGTTCTGGAATCATTAGCTACAGACATTAGACAAAAGAGAGAAATAAAAGGAATAAGAATAGGTAAAGATGAAGTTAAATTATCATTATTTGCAGATGACATGATAATCTACTTGGAAGACCCAAGAACTCCACCAAGAAGCCACTAGAATTAATACACAAGTTCAAGAGGGTAGCAGGACACAAAGTCAATACACAAAAGTCAATAGCATTCCTATGAAATGAAGTAACAATCTTAACTTGTTGGTGAAGTGGAGAGAGGTCATGTACAGTGTGGCGGAAGAAGGCGGAAGAGGCTCCGGACTCCGTTCTGCGTGATCCGTACTCTAAGCTTACTGCTGGGGGCCCTGTGTGGCAACCCCATGACCCCAAGTTCTCCAGTAAAAATATCCAAACTTTTTGTGTGAATTGGGGAGCAGTCAAGAGAAAAAAGGGAAAGTCTGTGTTTTGGTTTGGTGCCAAAACAACAAAAAAAGGAAAGAAAGAAAAAAGAAAGAAAGAAAGAAACAAACAAACAAAGAAAAGAAGGAAGGAAGGAAGGAGTAAGAAGAAAGAGATTACCTGACTCAGATAGACAAATGAAGTGTGGGATGGACGTGAGTCTCCATGTTTAGGAAATCACAGCAATTTGGACCCCGGGCTCTGGTGCAGCAGGGGTGCTCCTCATGTGGGGACACCACCATTCTCAGCATCACAGATGCAGTTCTTCCCTAGTCTGTACAAGGATAAAAACTCTTACCCTCCAAAGTGACTAAAAAGTTCACATGAATTTCTGTTAAATGAGAGCCACAAAAAATTCATGCTATAGGCCAAAAGCAATTCTTGCCTTAGGGTAACTTGCAAATCATAAAAGCAACAAATATGAAATCTCTATCTGCCAAATTATACTTTAAAAAGTGAGTGATAATACTGAAATAACCTAGTTGCAAAGCACAGGTGGTGGCTTTCCCTTTTGTCAGCTATGATTTGGAGCTCATGTCCCAGCACAGGAGGGCAAGAGTGTCTTGGAATGGTTCTCCTTTGAGATCCTATTTTTCTTCCTTCAAGCTGTATCTCTTTCAGATCAGAGACTGCTTAGATGAGTAATTAGAAAATGATGTAAGTGGATATCTCACAATTCAGAATCCTTGTCTGAATCCTTTAGAGGAGACAGAGGGCTGAGGGCTGGATCCTGAAGAATTAGAACCTCAGAACCTGTGCCCCAAGGAGCTGGGCCCTGAAGAAATGGGCCCTGGGGAGATGGGCTCTGAGGAGATGGGACCTGTTGGGCCATGAGGAGATGGGACCTCAGGAGATGGGCCGTGAGGAACTGGGTCCAAAGAAAATGGACCCCAAGGAGATGGGCTCTGAGGAGATTGGACCTGAGGAGATGGGCCCTGAGAGATGGAACCTGAGGACATGGGCCCTGATGAGACGTGACCTGAGGAGATGGACCTTAAAGAGATGGGACCTCAGGAGATGGGTCCTGAGGTGTTGGGACCTCAGAAGTTGGGTCCTGAGGAGATGGGAATTTAGAGATGGGCCCTGAGGAATTAGGTCCAAAGAAAATGGGCCCCAAGGAGATGGGCTCTGAGGAGATTGGACCTGAGGAGATGGGCCCTGAGAGATGGAATGTGAGGAAAGGGGCACTGAGGAGATGTGACCTGAGGAGATGGGCCCTGAAGAGATGGGACCTCAGGAGATGGGCCGTGAGGAGATGGAACCTCATATGTTGGGCCCTGAGGAGATGAGACCTGAAGAGATGGGTCCCCTCATGTTTTGGGCCCTGAGGAATTGGGACCCAAGAACATAGGCACCAAGTAGATGGACCCTGAGGAGATGGGACCTCAGGAGATGGTTCCTGAGGAATTGGGACCCAAGAACATGGGCACCAAGTAGAAGGGCCCTCAGGAAACAGGCCCTGAGAAGAAGGGCCTAAGGAGATGGGCCCTGAGCAGGTGGAACTTCAGGAGATGGGACCTCAAGAGATCGACCCTGATGAGAAGGGATACCAAGAGATGGGCACTGAGAAGATGGGACCTGATAAGATTAGCCTTGAGGAGATTCGCCCTGAGGAGATTGAGGAGATGGACCCTGAGGAGATGGGCCCTGAGGGGATGGGACCTCAGGAGATGGGCTTTGAAGAGATGGGACCTCAGGAGATGGCCCTGGAGGAGATGGGCCCTGAGGAGATGGGCCCTGAGGAGATGGACTCTGAGGGGATGGGACCTGAGGAGATGGGACCTCAGAGAATGGGCTTTGAGGAGATGACCTGTGAAGAGATGGGCCCTGAGGAGATGGGACTCCAGAGATGGGCCCTGAGGGGATGGGACCTGAGGAGATGGGCTTTGAGATGGGCTCTGAGGAGACCTAATCTGAAGAGATGGGCCCTGAGAGATGGAACATGAGGACATGGGCTCTGAGATGTGATTGGAAGAGACTGACTCTGAAGAGAAGAGACCTCAGGAGATGGGCCCTGAGGAGATGGGAACTAAGGAGATAACACCTCATCTGTTCGGACCCAAGAACATTGACCCCAAGGAGTAGGGCCCTGAGGAGAAGCAACCTCAGGAGATGATGCCTGAGGAGATGGGAACTGAGGAGTTGAAATCTGAGGAGATGGGATATCAGGAGATGGGCCCTGAATAATTGGAACCCAAGAACACATGGGCTGCAAGGAGTTGGGGTCTAGAAGATGGAACCTCAGGGAAGGCACCCTGAGAAATTAAGATCTAAATATTGGTCCCAAGGAGTAGGGCCCTGAGGAGAAGGGACCTCAAGAGATGGGCCCTAAGGAGAATGGGACCTCAGGAGATGGGCCCTGAGGAGATGGGACCTCAGAGGACGGGCTCTGAGGAGATGTGACCTCAGAGGTTGGGCCCTGAGGAGATGGGCCCTGAGGAGTTGGGACCTCAGGAGATGAGCCCTGAGGAGTTGGGCCTTGAAGATATGGGACCTCAGGATATTGGCCCTGTGGAGATGGGACCTGAGGAGATGGGCCCTGGGTAGATGGGCCCTGAGGAGATGGTACCTCAGGAGTTGGGCCCTGAGGAGATTGGATTCAGGATATTGGCCCTGAGGAGATGGATACTGAGGAGACAGGACTTCAAGATTTGGGACCTCAGGAGATGGGCTCTGAGGAGATGGGCCCTGAGGAGATGGTACCTCAGGAGTAGGACCCTGAGGAGATGGAACCTCAGGAGACTGGACCTCAGGAGATGGTCTCTGAGGTGATGTGACCTGAGGAGATGGGGCTCGAGTAGTGGGCCCTGAGGAGATGGGACCTCAGGATATAGGCCTGAGGAGATGGGACCTCAGAGGCTAGACCTTAGGAGATTTACCCTGAGATGATATCTTAGGGGATAGGCCCTGAGGAGATGGGACCTGAGGAGTTGGGACCTAAGGAGATCAGCCCAGAGGAGATGGACCCTGAGATGAGACCTCAGAAATTTGGTCCCAAGAACATGGGCACCAAGGAGATGGGCCCTGAGGAGTTGGGACTTCAGGAGATGGGCCCTGAGGAGAGGGGACCTCAGGTGATGGGCTCTGAGAAGTTGGCATCCAAGAACATGGGTCCTGAGGAGGTGGGTTCTGAGAAGATGGGACATCAGGAAATGGGCCCAGAGGAATTGGGACCCAAGAACATGGGCCCCAAAAGATGGGCCTTGAGGAGATCAGCCCTGGGGAGATGGGACCTCAGGAGATGGTCCTGAGGAGTTGGGCCCTGAGGAGATGTGACTTCAGAAGATGGGACCTCAGGAGACCAGCCCTGAGGATATGGGACCTCAGGAGATGGCACTGAGGAGATGGGTCCCAAGGAGATGAGCCCTAAGGAGATGGAACCTCAGGAGTTGGGCCCTGAGGAGAGTGGTCCTCAACAGATGGGCCTGAAAGAGATGGGCCCTGAGGAGTTGGTACCCGATGAGATGGGTCCTGAGGAATTGGGACCCAAGAACATGGGCCCCGAGGAAATGGGACCTCAGGAGATAGGCCCTGAGGAACTGGAACTGAAGAACATGGGCCTTGAGGATTTGGGTCCTGAGTCCTGCAGTGGAGCAAGAAGGCCTGAGCTTTTGGGGCTCTTGTTGTTGGCTTTCATGATGCTGAGCTCTACTCAGCCTCTCTGTGGTGTTTGGCTTTCAAGGTAGCCTCTGGTAATGCAGCATTCACAATTCTCACCTGAGTATGAAGGCCAAGCCCAAAGCCCTGCCTCCCAAATCATTTTAATCTTCCCAAGCCAATATGGCTATGGCAGTCAGCTTGCACCACAGTTTAGTCACTTCCTGTTCTCTCCCCTTTGCAAAGAACTCAGCAGCAGAAAATCTGGTTTAGAGACAGAAGCCAGAGTCCCAGCACACCCAGAAGAAGGGAGAGCTTCTAGAGGGAAGACAGAGAGGACAGGAGGCCTCACTGCCATTGCTCGGCATCCTGCAGGAAGGATCTCTGGAGAGGATCGAAATCACACACCAGTTACCTGCTGGAGTCAGTTATTCACCCACTAAGTGAACGTGCTGTTCTTGAAGGACTTCACAGCTGAGGGGCAGGGATGCTCCTGCAAGTGCAGCTTCATCCTGCCAGGTGCCACATGCAATTCCATCACCAACGTGGAGACACGATGCTTTGCTTGGGCACTAACCATTCAAGGATGTCGTGGGAGCCCATGGAAGGGTGGCACCGGTACCTCACTGTGACCCCCCTCCCCATGGTGATCCCCCTTGGCCCCTGCAATGGCTGGACCCCTCAATATGGAACACATCATTTGTGAGATGGGCTCTTCTCTTACCCCAGTGGCGCCCACAGGACAGAAACTTGAGGGGTGTGGGGAATGGAGAGGCCCTGGCTGGCCGTGGCTGGGCAGCCATGGCTCTGAACATTCTGTCTGGAAGAGGAGTTCTGAAGGGCAGCAGGACAAGCAGTCATTGTACACCTCTTCTAATCTTGACAGAGAACTTGTTCAAATCTGAGGCAGGCGATGAACAGGGGTGGCGGTGGTAGGGGTAACGCTGAGCTCCAGATCCACCACACCACGGCAGGAAACTTGCACAAGTGTGAAACAGTGGGCGGGGTGGTGGCAGTTCCACACATTGAAACATTTTCTAAGCTAAAAGGTCATTCCATTTAGTCTCCATTTAAAATACTATAGCTCAGCGTTTTCCAGACTAGATCTGAAGAACACTTGATCTCTGCAGACACTGAAGAAAGAGTTCTGTTTTATGTTTACTGTCTCTCAGTTAAGCAGTCATACTTGCTTTCTTTTAATTGTAGAAGAAATTGGCTTTATGAAGTGCACGTGTAGATCTATTAAATTGAGTGAGACTGTGGTGATCAGAAGAATATGGGCTACAACTCAGGGCTCTGATACTTCCCCAAGTTTTGGGATGCTGTCATTTATGATGACGTGTTGTCCCCAAATTGTGCTGGAAAAAGCCTATTCATTAGTGTGAGTGTTTAGTGTGAGAACCTTGAAAAGTAGTCACCCTAGGGCAGGGCCGGGGTCACTGTCCTAAGTCACTCTGTACTAATCATCTGGGACCACTGAGGCCCTCCCTGACTTTGCTAAGAATCCGCACAGGAAGGCTGCCTTGCCTTCACCTCTCTTCAAGCTATTCTCCCTGAAGCTACGTGTTCCTGCCCTTCTAGTGTCGAGGGACCGAGGGAGGCCTCTGTGGCAGCGAAGCCAGCCCACTGCAAGCGCAGGGCTGTGCTCTGGACGTTGGCAGAGGTGTCTCTTTCAGCTGCTGAGAGCCCAGAGCTGTTGGAGCCAGGGTGAGGAGAGCAAAGCCCTGCTCTTTCTGTCGAGTGGCACAAGGTGAGGCTGCGATGAGAGGACTCCGCGCGTCCTCTTGTACTTGGAGACTTACTAGTGCAGCACTAGTAGGCCCTGAAGAGCATGTAAGCTCCGTTTTGCATGCACTAGATTATGGACATCATGTGATCAACAGAGCCAGGGTGACTTGCCTATTCTGTTTAGGTCTCAGTGCTCTATAAACTAAAAATGTAGGATCCAGAGGAGAAAATAAATATTAAGCACCTACTTTTTATCAGAGGTTATTTTCACATTATCTGGCTTAATCCCCACACCCTGGTGGAGACCCCATCCTGGGATGATCCCTGCCCACATTCCCATAGCTGATAAGCTAGGAAGTGATGGGCACAGGACTGGATGATGGTCGTGTTCATCACTTCCACTCAAATGATTTTCTATTCACCATTCTGCAAAGGAAAGATTTGGCCTGGAACTTCTTGACTTGGTATCTTCTAAAGGAAATCTTCGAGAAAAGGCCACATTAGCTCTCCCCTGACCAGGATTGGTGGTGCTGAATTGTGCTTTCGCTGGTCTTGCCGACTATGAAAGAGACACACTAAGTCAGTGGTAAAGGGCTTACTTTCTTCAAAATCCTTTCTAGTTGGGATGCAATGGGTCTCCTTAAGAACCCTTTGAAATAACACTGTTATCCGGATGTCACAGGTGCAGGAACTGAGCCTCAGAGCGGCTGTGAGAAAGCAGCTCTGAAGGGGGGCAATCATTCTGGGCCCCGCTCTTGCCTGCCTTTGTTGCATCTCCACTTTGCCAGGTCTCCTGCATTATTTATTGAGCCCTGACAGTTTGTCTTGTGTTGCCAAGATGGGGGACCTCAGGGCTGGCAGTGACAGAAGTCAGATTGTCGGGAGGAAGTGGCATCTTGCACTTTCTTGTCAAGAGCCAGTCAAATCAGACACCTGGGCCAGCTCAGAGATGGAGAGGACGAAGGGAGGCCTTGAGTGGCTTGGGCCAGGAGAGAATTGTCTCCCAACCACATCCGAAGCTTACACAGACCTATGTCACGGCATGGAAGGGGGACATCCAGGAGGGACGAAAGGACAGGAGAAGCTGGCTTACTTCCTAGACAATGGAAGCATTCAGAGCTGGCGTTGTCCCAGTGGCCTTAAGTAAAATTGCAGAAGTTTGTGGGGTAAGACTAGTGCTGGCCTTTGTGTTGTCCTGGGGGGTCTCACTCAAATGAAAATTCAGGTCTTAACTGGATTCAGACGAGTACAGTGTGAACAGTAAGTTTGGAATCTTATCAGCTTGCTCCCTCCCGTTCAGGTGCTGGTTAATCTTGTTGCTCAATGTATTTCCTAGTTGACCTCAGAACAGAGCAGTAATAAGGAGAGGGGAAGGGGCGTATGAAGCTTGAAATCACCCATGAGCTGGAGACTGGGCTGGGTTTCAGGCAGTGTGGAAGGTGATGAGATAGATGCAGACCGGACAGACCGAGGGTAATTCCTGAACTTACCCTCAGTTACTTGCCCAGTGGCTCCCCTCAGACTCAGGGGTCCCCTGGGGAGCATTTACGGAGACCTCCAAGGTGCTGCTCTGCCAAGCACTGAGGGACCATGCTTGTGTTCTTAAGATTAGGAAAAAACCAACTGGAACCGAACCTGCAGAATGGACAGACAGGTGTGATGGGTGGGGGTGCGGTGTAAGAACTCCAGGGCAGACACAAGGAGGGCGTGGCAAGGGCCAGTGTGAACATTCTGGCAGAGGGAGCCCATCGAAGGTGCCCAGGTAGGGCATGCGGTTGGTGCACGCTGAATGGACTAGCTGGGTGGTCTCCATTCTATACAGACTGATGCCCACTTACAAGATGAGCTGAAACAATTTATAAACTTTTTTCCTTTTTTATTATTACTTTTAATAAGAAATAACAATGTATAACAATGTGGCAGTTTTAAAACACATTATTAGTACATTTCAATATTTGATACAATGCATATTGTTGTTCTCTTGTTAGTTATACAGAGCCCAGGGTGTAGGTGTTATAATTTTTCAAATCATTATTGGTACAACCAAATTTCTTCTCATTGAACTAAGAGAAAGTAGTTGTATGCATAATCCAATGTTCGATAATCACAGTGGGTGATTGGGAAAACTGGCAATGTTAGAAGCTGTTGATTTAAGCCTTTTACAGCTCAGCATTCTTAATCTAGCTTTCCGTTTTATGACCTATATAGCAAAACACGTAACTTTTGTGTCTCTCAAGGTCAGTCAAATTCCCTCAGGATTTACTTTGGAACCATGTGCAATGCTTTCTGGAACTGTAAACAAATTATAAACTTGAGGGCTTGAAACCACATACATTTATTATCTATAATTCTGGAGGTCAAAAATGCAAAATGGCTCTTGCTGGCCTAAAATCAAAGTGTTGGCAGAGTTGGGATTATCTGGAGGGTGCCAGGAGAGGACCAACTTTCCTGGCTGTTCCAGCTTCTAGAGGCCGTCTCACGCCATGCTCCCTGTGGGCTTCCTGCTTCTTGAAGCCAGCAGCCTTGCATCTCGTTCCTGATCTCCCACGTACATCTCCCTCTGACTACTTCCACCTCACCTGGCCGCTACCTGCACGCCCCACATAATGTCCTCAGCTGCAGGTTTTCACTTAACCACACCTGCAAAGGTTTTGGTATGCAGCATCCTGGGTTGATATTGGTGGCTGGGTACATGGTAGGGAAGGGATTTGGAGAAAGGAGCAGCAGAGCGCAAAATGTTCTAAGACCGTTGACTCATTCCCAGCTTACGCCTCCTAGGCAGGTCTCGGCCGTCTTTTCGGATGGCGCCCTTGTGGACTACCCACTCTCAGACTGCAGGAGCTAAGGGCCACTCTGGGGCCCCAGAGAACACTGCTCCTTGGTGTTGATTTCCACCCAATGAACCCACTTGATTTACAAAAGGCAGGGGCTGGGGATATAGCTCAGTGGCATAAGCACCTGCTTGGCAAATGCAAGGTCCTGAGTTCAATCTCTGGCCCCCCCTTCCCCCAAAAAAGGTAAAAGAAAAAAAACAGAGGTTCAGAAAAGAAACCCAACATTCACTGGAGATTTTCTCTGTGCCGTGTCATTTCTATGTATGATTTATTAAGTCTTAATGAACTGATGAATTAGGTTGCTTTGTCATTGCATAGTTAAGAAAAATAAAAGCCAGGAGATGCTAGGTTGGCGGGGCCGAGAGTGGCGTGGCTGGGACTCAAGCTCACTTGGCCTGGCCTAGCATCACCCTCCTCTTCGTGTGCGCACTGCTGCCTAGAGGCCCAAGGCCGCGGCTCCAGGGAGGCAGCAGTGGCCTTGTCCGCTGCAGCAATGCAGCCACCTCGATCTGCGGCCTGAAGACCCAGGTGTAAGATGAGTCAGCTTCCGACAAGGGAGGCGCGCCAGCCTCTTCAGCGTGGCAGACAGCTGCGAAGGTAAGCCTCGGCACAAAGCCTTACGGCTTGTAGAAGTCCAGCAAGTGTTCCCCTTAGTTTTGGTATATACTTGCTTCTTACTCTCTGAGCATGAGGGTGGGTATGGTCATATGTGCCTGAAACCCCAGCCCTCAGGCGGCTGAGCCAGGGGTTAGTGAATGTGAAACTAGCCCGGGCTACACAGGGACTTTGTCTTAAGACAAAAGCAAAAACAGAAGAATTTAAAAATCTTACAATGCATTGATAACTCTTGCAGTAAGGATCAAATCAGGCTGACTGGCATACTACAGAGTAAGGGACTTGGGACAGTGTCTAAGTGTTGGATAGAAACTGAAATAAGATATTTCAGAGGGCCAGCTGAGCTGGATAGCTCAGTGGACTAAAGCACCTGCTTAGGCAGACACAGGGAATGGGGTTCAAGCCTCAGCATGCTGTGCTGGCCCTGCCCCTGGGGCATGCTGAGACTGTGACTGAGACTGGGCATGGTGGCGCGTGCCTGTGATCCCAGCGCCTGGGAGGCTGAAAACCGGAGGATCACTAGGCGTCCACTCTGTGTAGTGAGACCTTGTAGACCCTGTGCTAAATACATCAATAGTAATAGTAATAATAATAGCAATAATAATAATAATAATAATAATATACTTTAGAGAACCAAAGCCCAGCTTGGAGACAGACTAATAAAGCCTCTATATCTTTCCGCCTGAAGTGCTGAGAGCTCCTATTTTCTGAAATGCTTAAGCTTTGGATATTCAAAGGAGAGGAGGAGAATCCCTGCACTGTGCAAAGGAGGCAGCGGAAGCTGCTCTGTGGCTCTCTCACCTCAGGGAGAGGCGTGGCTGCATGTGAGCCCTGGCTTTTTTTTTTTTTTTTTTTGCCTTTTATCTTTTTTCTTTTCAGTTTCCTCTCTTTTTTGCCTTAGTGGTCCTTTCATGTTCAATATGCACGGCAGGAGCAAATCAAAATAAGAAGTCACAAACCTGTGTGGCACTCATGAACTCTGGAGGTTGCTTCCGCTACCTAGATAAGGCGATGAACCATACTCACGGTTGTCACTATTGGTACAGCTCTAGGAACTCTGGGCTCAGTCTCTCTGCATCCAAGAACTCAGAGGTGGACTTGGAAAACCACAGCATCCTAATGCTTGATGCAAAGCCTCTAAGAATGGAAAGGTAATGGTCCTTGGGAGCATCTTCCCAGGAGGCAGGAGATCCCAGTGAAGGCTGTGGTTGATAATGAGAGAGAAAGAGAGAGAGAGAGAGAGAGAGAGAGAGAGAGAGAGAGAGAGAGAGAGAGAGAGAGAGGAATTATAACTATTATGAAAAACAGGCCCAGAAACCTCATTTATTTTGCTTTGCAAAACAACAATAATGTGGCCAATTGAATAAAATTCTTTAATATCCTTTCTATCCCCGTTACATTCTATGACTGTTTTGACCATCAGAGTATGGCTAAATGAGGCCAGGGCATTTCCCAGCTCTTCACAGGTTTCACTGGTGATAGCTCTCTGGTGACACAGCTGCCAGGCAGTGCGGAAGAACCGCTGAGAGCTTGGTGAGTAGCTACACCTGAACTCCCGGGTGGTATGCGTGAGCCACCTGGGCAGTGGCCCGCGCAGCATCAGGAAGCTGCCCCAGGTGATGCCCCATGCACCTGCCGCGATCCATCTGCTCCAGGCCTTGCCAATTAACAGGTACGCAGAGACTATAAAAGGCTCTTATTTTGAGGCACTGAGTTACAGACAGCTCGTTGCGTAGCAGTGGATAAGTGTATCGACGGAGACTGCATTCTAGAATGCCACCGTCTGGAAAACATTAAATTCTAGTCACCAGACTTTTTGGCTTATGGAACCCAGAAACCTTTACCAGCAGGCTGCAGGCAGTCATTATCAGTGCCTCAGGATGATAAGCAAAATGAAGCCATTCGCCAGCTCTGTAAACAACCACGGAGGATGGTGTAAGTCCTAGTTATGCTAAGCAGAACATGGGAGGTTTTTTTGGGGCTACATTACATTTTAAAGTGCCAGAGTGATGCTTTAGTTTAGCTCTATGTGCCTGTCCCCAGAGGTCTCAGGGAAAGCTGGTCCTCAGCTGGATGCTGCTGGGAGGTGGCTGGAGCTTCAGAGGCAGTGTCTACCTGGAGGCCACAGGTCGCTGGGGGCTCACCTAAGAGGATGGTGGGATGCCAGTTTCTTCTTTCTCTTCTTCCTGGCCGTGGAGTAGCGTAGAGGGGTTACCACCTCACCCAAGGAGATGGAGTCAAATGATTATAGACTGAAATCTCTACAAATGTACCTGTGTGCCACAGTTCTTACCTTTTTAGGTTGATTTTCTCAGTTATCGGTTAGAACAACCCTCCCTACCCCCAATCTGGGAGCCTGCAGAGAACCAGATTATACCAGGACACTGGGAGGTGTCATCCCAGCCTCTTACGATTTTGATATCATATTGGCTTAGTCTGGGTGTTCCCCATGCCAAGGAGGGTGCAGTTGTTATTGTCTTATCTGAAACAGCCCAGTGGGTATGCAGCCAGACATATCTGAGCGGCCCACCACAAAGAACTGCTATCTTCTTGGTAATCTGCTGGGTTCCCTGCCTTGGCGGCACCTGGGCAATGCCTGGTACATGGGCTGCTGGACACATCTGCTTAGCAGATATGGCCAAGAGATGAGGTTAGTCCTTGTGGTGGCGTAGCAACTGGCGCTCAACTTGTAACACCCAGCTGAACTGGACCAGCGTGGTGCTGCCTGTGGGAGGCCACGTGAGGGTTGGTGCTGGCAGCACAAGGGGCAGACCTAATGAGGAAGAAGTTGAGGAGCTGTTGGGCGCTGCTGGAGTCGGGGTTTTCCTGGGGCTGCTGCTGGTTCTCTTGGAGGAGCTTGTCCTGCGGCTTTCCTGATGAGCTCAGCTGTTCTTATCATCAAAGGAGTTTGCACTGTGTTGTCACTGAGAACGGCTACGGTTCACTTTGGGGGAGCTCTGGTCTTCATTTACATCAGTTGCTGGCTCCTGAGGGGAAGATGGTACACGGCTCTGTCTCCTGGAGGAACCTGTCCTGCTGGCTTTCCTGATGGGAACTTGGCCATCAACATCACTGGAGGAGCTTAGGACATTGCTGTTGTTTTCTTGTATTTTATACCATGTCTCACTACACAGCTCAGACTCATAGTGACCCTCCTGTTTTCAGCCTCCCCAGTACTGGGATTACAGGCATGTACTACCACGCTTGGACTTGCTCTCGGGCTCAGCATGCCTGTGGGGCTGGCATGGTGTATGGTGCCAGGGATCAAACCCCCCAGTCCCTGTGCTTGCCTAAGCAGGCACTTAGAAGACGTCATTGTCACTGAGGATAGCTGTGGTACTTTTCTGGGGAGCTCTGGCTCCTACTTTGAGTACGGCTTCCTAGCTCCAACGCGGGTCTCTCAGCGTGCTAGCACAGATCCTTTATCCCACTGGCATAGACTTTCTAGCTTCTACCGCTGACCTTTGGGCCTTCCCAGTGCAGATCTGTGAAGCAGGCCTGCATGAGGCACTGTTGTTGACTCTAGGCCTCCAGGTAGACTCCTGGGGGATCTAGGTCTTCAGCCGGACTCACGCAGAACATTGCCATGGGATCCAGGCCCTCAGCTGGATTTCTTGTCATTAGTGCGTGGACAGATTTCTTGCAGTATTTTTGTATATGACTCTTTGGGTGACTGTTATAAAATCATCTTACAATTAAGCGTCCTGTATTATGTTGTTTCCCCTTGCAAAACCTCAAACTATGGCAGTCCTGTTCTTCTATTCCCACTACTCAGGCAAAGTAAAAAAGCTTGGCACATCGATGAGTACACAAGAAATGCTCACTCAATTGATTTTGACAGCATTATTTTCAAAACTTAATGAATGAGCGGCGAATCTTGCTCCTGTAAAAATATCAACTCCAAACAGAAGCATAATAGAGCCAGAACTCAAGGCAAGAATTATTCACAATTTCTGAGTACCTCGATCCATAGGTTCTAATGGAAGTCATTCTG
The DNA here is from genome assembly GCA_004027915.1 of Capromys pilorides. NCBI lineage: Eukaryota > Metazoa > Chordata > Mammalia > Rodentia > Capromyidae > Capromys > Capromys pilorides. The sequence continues at coordinate 13,758 of PVKN010022513.1, forward strand.
CAGTTGAGAATGTAGTACTAGTCACAAGCAAACAAATATCTCTGCCATATGGTTTGAAAGCAGGTCTGAATTCCGAAAGCCACTGTCAGCAGTTTTGTTGTCCACCATCTACCCTGTGCCTGTCTTTGTTTATCTTTGTGCTTCTGTCTCTTTCTTTCAACCCTATAGCTCATCTCTCCCTCACCATTCTCCCTCTTCGGTCCCCGTCTTCTAGCCCCAAGCCACATTCTTAACGCCTTCTACAAGTAAGGCCCAGTAGAAGAACTAGCAGTATCTGAACAGGTCACGGGCACCATCACGTGGCTTAGGACCAAGAAATAGCAGCGTGGCGGCTCTGACCTTTGTGAACTGGCCATGTCTCTTGTCTCCCAAGTGTGGTCGGTTGCATGGTTGAAAGAAAAAAATCCAGTTACTCTCCCTGCTGTGAGACTGCCTGAGGGCAGCGGTTCTCAGCTCTGGCTGCACGGTGCGTCACCTAAGGAGCTATTAAAGAAGGAATTCTGCCTCTCCCAGTTTAGATTCGGAGCCGGTCTGTTCCATGTGGAGTCCAGACACCACGGTCTGGAGAATTCCCCAGGTGATTCTAGTGTGGAGCTGAGGTTTAGAATCCTGCCCTTGGCCTTTGGCCTTGGATAGACAGCAGTGAGATGTGGTCTTTCTCCCTCTGTCTACCTGATACACTAGAAAGTGTGGCAGCATAAGCAATTGCTATCAAAATAATGCCAAATATAAGGCATGCATTCAACAAGATGCAATTATTTAATAAAAATATATATCTTTTTAACCCAAAATATACTGGCCAATGATTTGATAAAGTCTTAATAACACCAGGAAGTGATCTGGGCTAGAGTTAATATTTCTATTTTGAAAATGGAAGGTTAGAAAATACAGTAATATAGTAGATGCGCCTTCTCTCAGGTCAGAGTTCTTTGTTCTACAGCACACTGTCTTGGAATAATTAGCCAAGGCTCTGAGAGCCTAAAAGTCAGGCCTCTATCTAGCCTATCCTAAAGTTCTCCAGGGGTAACGGCTTCAGGATGGAAAGCCAACAGGACAGGTGTGGGGTCTCTAGCAGGCCATGCCGACCCTTCCTCCCTGGAAGAGCCTGGACTCTTTCTTTAGCAAATTAGTTGCTGAGAAGTCTGGAAGGGCCAAGAGCCCTGAGGCGGCAATGACAGCATGGCAACAGGGAGTGGCGGAGAGGTACCAGCTGGAAGCACTGCAGGGTGGGGCTTGGGGTGGGGCCCTACGATTTGTGGGGACTTGCTTCCTGACTGAAGACTGGGTGCTGAGAAGTTGTGAGGTGCACATGAGAAGGAGATAGCTACCAGTTACTGGTGAAAAGCGGAGAGAATGCAGTCGGCTCCAG
>PVKN010022514.1:0-15085 GCA_004027915.1 Capromys pilorides
AAAAAAAACTACATATTTTGTTATGCAGGTCTCACTTTAACTTGCCCTTAACCACCCAGAAGAAAAGTTTAAACATGACACATAAAACATAAGGGTAGTAGAGTATGCTGGGCTGTAAAAGGCTCAAATCAACAGCTTCCAACATTGCTGGTTTTGCCAGTAACCCAGTGCAATTATGGAACATTTGACTAAGTATACAACTACCTTCTCTTAGATCAAAGAGAAGAAATCTATTGTACCAATAACCATTAGAAAATTTATCATGTCTACACCCTGTTCGCTGTATAACTACAACAAGGATAATAATATGCACTGTATCAATTATTGTGAATGCACTATTAACGTGTTTTGAAACTGTCACATTGTAATTTCTTATTAAAAGTGAAAAAAAAAAAGAATAGAATGGTGAAGCATTGAAAAAGAAGCTATTTCCATTATTCACCTATGATAGTGTAGTTAGGGAATCCAAAAAATTTGCAACTATTAGAATCAATAATCAATTAGGCAAAACTACAAAGCACTATGAAAAAAAAATCCAACAAGACTTAAACACAGAGCTGTGAGCGAGGGTCCTCCCCAAGGGGAGCCGGCTCTTCAGTGCAATCTCCATCACATCTCAAGGGCTTTTATTACAAATTATTAAGTCTCTGTCTAAGGTTTACCTAGAGTGGCACAGAATTCAAATCTCGCCTCAATAGCAAGAGGATCTTGAAAGAGAAGAACAACCTGGCTCTCCTACATCTGCATACTCAGTCACCAGTAACTGAGACAGCTGGTGTCCCTGGGCTGGGCAGACACAGCTAAGCCTGTGGGGCACAGTGAGGCCCAGAGTGACAGCCGTGCATGTGTGAATGCGGCCATTGTGACAAAGGGGAGCACAGTGAGGCAGCAGGGTGAGAAGGCTCTAAGAAACAGTTCAAAGAAGCACTGGCTTCTGTACGTCATGTATTAGAAAGCAAAACTAACCAATCAAACAAGACAGTATTCCAGGTAGATTATGGATCGCAATATTAAAGAAAAAACAGAGTTTCTATAAGATTGTATATTTTATGATTTGGGGACAGGAAAAGGTTTTTGACAAAAAGGATCTAACACTACTAACCCTAAACAAAAACTGACCAATGAAGTTGGATATGTTGATTAAAATTAGGAATTTAAGTTTATTCCATGTGATATGGTTTATGTCTAGTTGTCCCCCCAAAGCCTCATGCAATCATGGGGCAGGGACTTCTAGAGTTTGAGACTTGAGTCATGATCCACTGGGATTATGTGTTTTAGTACTGATGGGACTATGGGTCTGAGTACTGCTGGGATTACTTGACTCTTGATCCACTGGGATTACGTGTTTTAGTACTGATGGGGTTATCAGTCTCAGTATGGCTGGGATTATTGGTGTGGCCTAAAGTGGACAGGCTAAGACAGAGAGCCTGAATGTAATATAAGAAGAGACAGAGAGACAGACGGTGGTTGTTGCTCTCTGAGCCCTGGTTGGTCTGTTGCCTCTGTTGCGATTGTTGCTGTTCCGCCACGATGAACTGGATGCTCTCTGCCCTGTTCCACTCAGCCTTGGGCCAGCCGAAAATGGACTGAAACCTCCAGTAACTGTGAGCTAAATAAACCTTTCCTTCCTTCATTTTGAGTGTCAGGTATTTGTCCCAGCAATGAGTAAAAAGTAACTAAGACAGAATTTGGGGTCAGATAAGTGGGGTCATTGCTTTGGCTGTACCTGACAATGTGGATTATGAGCTTTTGGGAATAGCTTATGGGAAGAGATAGGAAAGGTTCAGAGATGTTGCCTATAAGCAAAGCACTGGAAAAGCTTCAGCAGGGAGATTCTGGTCGGAGCTCAGACTAGATGACTGGCTTGAAGCCTAGGTATAAAGAATGGCTTATGAGCAAAGACAGGAAGTGTTTGGAGAGATCTTCTACTTGCGAAGAGCTGGAAAAGCTTCAGCTGTTCTGCAGAGGAGATTCTGGTCAGAACTCAGACCAGAAGGCTGACAGAAGGCCTGCCTCTAAAGACCAGGTTGAGGAGGTTTCTACTGGGAAAAAGGATAGCATTGGTCATTGGACTCCAGATGATTTGTGCTATGGATTGGCTGAAAGTCTTTCAGAGTTTTGCTTGTGCCCAGAGACTTTGCCTAAGACTGAGATTAAGCATGGTGGACTAATTAATCTTTGAAGAGATATTTCACAGCAGCCAACTACTGGGGCAGTGGCATGGTTGTTATTGGCAGCTTTTAGCCATATTTATGTCAAGAATCAAGAGAATCAAGAGTCAAGCAGGATGATTTAAATGTGAGTTTGGCCAAAAAGGAAGCACCAGGAAAGCTGTGCACTGCAAAGATGGAGCTGAAAGGATCTCCATTGCTGGAAAGGAACCAGAGAATCAAAAAGATGGCCCAAGGGAAACACAAGAGGCAGCAGCTCTCCACCTTTTGCAGCCCCATAATTGCAAAGGAGAGAGGCTTTGCCTTGAGAAAAAAGTCGCAGAGACCCAAGGACCAGAATGGCGGCAGTGGCCAAACCAGGTTCCAAAATGGCACTGGCATGGAGAATTTGTTCCTTGGAATCAAGGTCGAAGTGTTCATCAATCCAGGCCCTCTACTCCTACAACCAAGAGAGAATGAAGCCTGGCTATTGCTCTAGCTGGCAGCAATCGTTGGCATCATCCACGTGGCATTCATTTTAGGGGCATTCAGAATGCAGGAGCTCTGAGGTTAAGAAAGCTTCCACCTCGACTTCAGAAGAAGGCCTTGGAGGCCAGGCAGTGTGTCCCTGAGAGGGTAGTGTGTGAAGCAGAGAGTGAGAAGCCAATTCAGTGGAAACCCCAGAAGTTTGGAAAAGCCAGAAATGTGGATCATCTAAGGGAAACTACAAAGAGAGAGCAAATCTGGCCTAAGAAAAAAGCCGTGGAAACTACCCCCAAGAGTGCCATAGGAGTGGAGCCATGTAAGGCCTTTGGAGGTCACAACTCAGCGCAGACTGCTTTGGATGCTCCAGTTGGAACTATGGGCTTAATGTTTACCCTGCTGGATTTTGGACATGTGTTGGTCCCAGTGTTTTGTATTACCCTGTTGTTTGCAACATTTGAAATGGTAATGTTTATCTTGTGCCTTTGAATGTTGGATCTGTTTAACTTTTCTTTTATACAGGGGCTCACAGTTGAGAGTTTGCCTTGGATCTTGGAGGAGACTTGGGACTTGGACTTTTCAGCAATGCTGGAACTGTTGGGACTTTGGCAACTCTTCCAGATGGACTAAAATGTCTTTTGCACAAAGGGATATACATGAGACTTTGGGGGACCAGGGGCGGAATGTTGTGGTTTATATCTAGTTGTCCCCCAAAAACCTCATGCAATCATGGGGTGGGGGCTTCTAGAGTTTGAGACTTGAGTCATGATACACTGAGGTTACGTGTTTTAGTACTGATCAGACTATGGGTCTGAGTACTGCTGGGATTACTTGACTCTTGATCCACTGGGATTGTGTTTTAGTACCGATGGGGTTATCAGTCTGAGTATGGTGGGGATTACGGGTGTGGCCTAAGGTGGATAGGCTGAGGCAAAGAGCCTGAATGTAATATAAAGAGAGACAGAGAGACAGATGGTGGTTGTTGCTCTCTGCACCCTGGTTGGTCGGTTGCCTCTGTCGCGATTGTTGCTGTTCTGCCGCCATGAACTGGATGCTCTCTGCCATGTGCCTCTCTGCCTTGGAGCCAGCCGAATATGGACTGAAACCTCCAGTAACTGTGAGCTAAATAAACCTTTCCTTCCTTCATTTTGAGTGTCGGGTATTTGTCCCAGCAACGAGTAAACAGTAAGTAAGACACCATGCAATCATTTATATTGTAAAAATGAAAATCACAGAGGGAAAGACATAATACATATGCCTAACCAACCAACTAGATTCATGTCCAGTCTTGCAAATCAATTTTAAAAAATAAATCCATTTGAAAACAGAGAAAAGAATTAAGCAAGGCCTATTACAGAAGCAGTAAGCGGATGGTGAGTGATGGTGAATGATCATGAGGCAAAGGTCAATTAAAGTTATGGTCTGATTACTTAATGCAGGCTAGAATGGTGATTTCAACTGATGGTGAACACCAAGAGCCAAGAGCTTAAATATCCTGTAGATGGGAGAGTGCATCAGGCATGTTCCAGCCACTGGGACACAATACCTGATACTTGTAATGAAGGAAGGAAAGGCTTATTTTGGCTTGAGGGTTCAGAGGGCTCAGTCCATGGTCAGCTGTCTCACAGGTGGAAACAGCCCTGCAAAAGGGCCTGGCAGAAAGAAGCTTCTGCAGTTAGGAAGTGGAGGGTGGAAGGAGTCAAGGGGGAGCTACGCTCGCCAAAGGCAAGTCCCCCATGGGCCAGCCAGGGCTGAGTATAGTGACCTTCCAAATGCCCCGCCTCTGAACACACAAGACTCTTGCATGGGACACTCTAGACCCTACCGTAACAGTCTGTTGACTGGTACTGCCATGAGGGAAAAATAAACATCTGTCTGCCCACTGACCCAATGACTGCACTTCCAGGGCTGGGGTGTTTGCCAGGCGTGCCTGCAGGAGCTGATGCCAGGGAAGAATTCTGCTTAAAATCTTTAATCTGAACATAGATAGCCATGGTTTGAAGCCTAACTCCCAGTTTACAGTGAATGGAAAGTAAAGAGAAATTATGTGCCAGGGAGAAAACACCAAGATGGGCCCCGAGTGTTGAATATCATGCCCAGTGGTTAAACATAGGAGCAAGGAGAGGGAAAGGTGAACTGAAAAACTTTATACCAAAGAAAATGCATGACCAGCTGGGTCCCAACGGAGAGAAAATAACAGCAACAAGCTAGAAAAGACAAGCCTGTAACAGTCAGGGGAAGTGGAGGGAGGGATGTCAGATGTCCTTATTTTTTTCTCATGGAAAATGACACAGAAGTGTGTCCTGATGTATTGATATACTTAAAAGTGAACATTGCCATCTCTGCAGTTGATTCTCAAATCATAAGAAAGCACTGGTGGTAGATAAGTGAATGGAGAAGGAGCTCCACGTTTATGTGAAATAAAGTAAATATGATAAAATGATGACACTGTAGACAGCAGCAGCGAACCCATGGCACGTGAGCTGTGGCGCGCTGTTTGTATCATTGGAAGCTCTTAAAGGCTTGCATGACTGCTGTAGACAGTAGGGATTGTGGTGTTTATTGTGTTATTGTTTCAACGTATCTCTACATTAAAATTTGGACAATAAATTATTGGAATCCATTTTAAAGGGAATTTTGCACCTAGCCATCAGAAGAAGATAGAAACTAGAAAGTCAAGGACAAGAGTAGTCCATGCGATAATACACTACAGCTCCAGCCAGGAAACTTGAAGTCAGAGAAAATGCTCTAGGCTTACATCAAAGGCCTCATGCATGAAAGTATTCTACAGGCTTTAGGTTTAAAAATGCTGTGTGCATGTATACATCTGCTTTTCATGATTCTTGGTTTTGATTAGATTTTTCCAATTCATCAACCAATGACTAATCCCAAATAATGCCAGTAGGAGGCATCCTCCATACACTTCGTGTATGGGAAGAAGGTGGCATCTAGTTCATGACTGGCCCACTGATTGAGCACTTAGCAGTGCTCCTGGGCTCTCTAAGAGGTCAGAGAATGGGTGAGGACTGTCCTGGACTCCAAGGGTCTCTGTGCCCTCTGTGTGACATGTGGTGAGCGGCCACTTTCTGGAGCAGATGGCTGTGGCAGCTAAGCCACGGAGGCTGCCCTTGACAGAGTCACTTGGCCAGCGCATGTCTCAGTTTGCTCTAGTGCGAGCCCAAGGCTGATCTTAAGAGACCCCTCATACTCAGACATAAGGGCTCTCTAGCCATCGCATAATATGATGTACAGCCAGGGGGCTCGCGGCTTATGCTGTTCTAGCCAGGAAAGCCTGCCAAAAGCAAGAGGATTCCAACATGTGCTTGTTGAAGACACATAGGAAAAGGGGCTCCGAGGTTTCAGAGGAGATAATGGGGGAAATTCAGCAAATGTGTTTCAAAGAATCTGATTCCTATAAACGGGCTGTCCAGGATCTCTGGCTTCACTATCACCTGTTGGAATTGCTCAGGACACAGTACCTGAGCCAGGCTGCACACGTAACCCAGCAGGAGCTCTGGGAAGGAGGCCCTCGAAGCTGCATCTTACAGAGCGTGTCAACTATTGGATACCAGGACAATGCCTGCTCTGATTACTGCTGTACACAGGTGTTTAGTGGAAAATGGGCCATGGAGCAACACAAGGAGGAACCCAAGTGCCACTGCATGGTTTCTATAAGTAGGGCTGAGTCAGAGGTCTGCTTTCTTCCTTTCTTGACGCACCCTTTGGTCTGCAAGCTGCTCTCTCCTCTCTGCTCTTCCCTTTGGGTTATCGTGACCTGATTTTCTACAGATACTTTTTGAGACCAGAGAAAGGTGGACTCTGGGCCCTCTCCGTGCTGGAAAAGTCAGCCCAGGAGCTCGACTGATATCCAGCCATGGTTGTCAGTCCTGGCTGCACTTCAGCATGACCTGCAGCTTGGCCTCCACCCTACACAAATGAAACTAGAACCACTAGAATTGAAGTCCGGGTATTAGCATTTTTCAAATGTCCCCCAAGTGATTCTGTTGCGTAGGGAGGTTGGGAACCACTGGCAAACAGTAATATGGATACCTCTAAAAATCCCAGTGTTGAGCGCAAAAAGTGGAAAGTGATTTACAGCTCAATGCCACTTGAGGATATTAAAATGTAATACACACGCAAAACCAAGTTCTGTATTTCTTTTCAGAGATACTAAAGCTTCTAAGGACACGGGTGAGATTCCAGGGAGGAAGAAAGGAGAGGGCAGTAAGAATGATAATGGAGAATAGATGGGGAAATACGAAATAAAGAGGCGCCCCCTCTTGTAGAGGCCTTTGCAGTATGGCTTCCAAACACGACATTGCCCCAGTCCGCACAGGGCTGTTGTGTGCGCCGCGCTCAGTGGAACTGACTGACAGCCTTCACTCTGCCCATCCTGGTATCTGTTATGAGATGGGGGTTATTATTTTGAGTTCTTTAGAGAGTTTAAGAATATTAACAAGGTACAAGATACATAAATTAAAATAAAATAGCAAGACTATTAACAAGGGCTGTATGACTAGAAAGTGGCAGAGTGTGCTGGGTCGGAGCCAGGGTCCTCCTCTCCATCGCTGGCTCCCAGTCCGTCAGAATGGCTATCCAGGGCGGGTAGCTCGGCTGGATCCCAGCCCTTGCCAAGAATGGGAACAAGAATGACCCTCCAGGGGTCTGCGTGAGAAGGACGAAGGCCTTATCCGACCTCTACACAGTTCAGAATCACCGGAGGTCAACCACGGCGTCCTCATGAAACCAGCAGTGTTTGCTTGGTTCCAGGGGCAGAAAGAATCCGCATTAGTGGGAGACCGAAAGAGGATGAGGGGTGCAGTATGAAGCTTAGAGGTGGAGTTCTTGGGGAAGCCAGGCAGCAGGGCTCCTCGCCTCCCACCGGGAGCTTCCTCTCCTGGCTGACTCAGCATGTGGAAGATTTTGCTCTGTAATCAGTCTGGGCCCTTTGGAATTAACCATAGTAATAATACATTCATGGGGGCAGATGCAAACATTAGTGCCAGAGGCATCAAGATTTTCCTGGGCGTAAGTGGGGACACTGGAAGGGCATGCTCCTCTTACCGGGGCTGGTGTTCACTGGAGGCGAGGCGAGCCTCTGCTGTCCATTTAGGTGTCCACATTTCCAGGCCAACTTCTTCCTCGTGAGAGTGCCTGCAGCCCCCAAGAATGTATGCTGTCCCAGTGGGGCACACTCACGGGGTGGAGCAAAGGTCTTGGTATCAGCTGTGCGTACAACTGCTCTGGAGTAAACAGACCTCTGTCCTCCTTTCTTGAAAATGTCCCTTGTGCCACCCTGCCGGCGTAGTAGGGTACCTCGTGGGCTACGGATTACAGGCTTTGGCTAACATGAACATCTGTAACCCCAGGGAGCGTGAAAAGAACAGGGCGTCCCTCCAATTTTACTGTACGTACAACTCGGCTGGAAAACGTACTGAAAAAGGCAAATTCTTGCGTCTCCGTGGCAGAGGTTCTGGTGGAAGACAGAGCTGCAATTTCAGTCAACGCTTTAGGGACTGTGATGCGGATGTCCCCGGAATTCCACTTTGAGAAGTATCCGTGTGGACGGGGGCTTGTCTCCTTTAATCAGTGCAAGGGACTCTGGGTACAGACGCCTAGCTGAGCGCTTGGCTTCTGGGCAGCAGTGGCTGCCTCGCCTCTGACATGATCTTTGTGCATTTAGAGCCGAGGCCTGGTCAGGGTGCTGCAGGTGGCAGCTGGTGTCCTCATTCAGGAGGCCACCTGGGGACCGCTGGCCCTTGCTCCAAGCACAAAGCGGGGACCTCGCGGGCTTGCTGGAGACTTAAAGGGGAAGAGGGGAAAGCAATGTTTTGCAGTGCATTGACGCTAAATAAATCTCACCCCTTCTAGGTGTTGCGTGACGTTACATCATAGCGTCACATGAGGGCGCTCTAGGGACCCAACAGGCGCGCCTTCCACAGGACGCAAGGGCTTGTGCTGCTGCTGAGGAGACGTTCCTTTTTTGGTTTAATGGAGCTGCTTGTGTGCACAGGGCTTCCAGCAGCGCACGTGCAAGCCAGTTCGTGCGTGATGACTGCGGCATCCAGACAGGGGCTGGGGAGACCTCAGGAGGAGCGGTTGTTGGGGGCCCAGAGGAGAGAAAATTACAGGGAGCCTTCCCAGGTCCAGGTCCGTTTCCTAGCGTTCCCAGGAAGTGTGTGGTGTCGGGGCAACCGCCCTACGCAGTCCAAAAATGCTCATTTCTCTCTGGGGCCCCAGAACGAAGGAGCCCTGGAGAAGGGCGCAGCCCCCTGGGGCAGCTTCTCCAGAGTGCGCGGCCCTCACCCCCGGGAGGCCCACCTGGCCGTCAGCGCTCCCAAGCTGAGAACAGCTGCCTGACAGGCTCCGGCCCAGGACCTGAGGCTCCTGTTATACAAGAGTCACAAGAACAACAGGGAGTCGCTTCATTTCCCAATTTGATGAAGAAACCCAAGGATCCACGGAGACGGGGCAGGAGCTATTCTGTGACAGCTCCGACTGGTTACAGAACAGTGAAGGGAGGCCCTGGGCGAGGCCCACGCTGCCTGCCGCCTTCCCAGCTTCCCTCGCAGGCCGCGTCTCCATCTTTACTGCACACTTTTAACGGGCTGCTGGATCAATCCAGTGCCTCCCCGGAGGCCGTGACAGGAAACATCTTTCTGCTCCGTAGCTCCGAAGGTCCCAGAGTTGAGGCCCTTTGAACTGCTCTGGACCTCCCAAAAGACCAACAGCAGGTGCATAACGCAGGCCCCCTGCACTAGGGCGGCGGAGTCACCGTGAAGGTATTCAGCCAGCCACGGGGCGGGCCAGCGAGGAGGCCCAGGCTGCTGGGCCAAGGACGGTGCACCGGGTGTGTGTGGTGAGAGCGCTGCGCTGGCTACACGTCTTTTCGGGCAGCGAACACAGGGATCACAGCTGAGGTCCGTGTGCCCGAGACTGGCTTTCCGTTGTCCTCCGTTGCCTGAGCACCTGCGCGCGCACACACACACACACACACACACATACGCGCGCGCGCGCGCGCACGAGGACCCTCTGCCCCAAAGCCGGGCTATGAGCTTTAAAAGGCCAGCCTCAGGAATGAGATCCGGATGTATTTTCTACCTTGACTGTTGACTGGTTTTCACTTAGGAAATGGAAGCGTGTCGAAGCTGTTGAGGAGAAGGCCCCCATCCTTGGTGCCCTGCCCTGCGCAGGCCCTGCGGGATTCGCTTGGGACGGTGTCACGTGCACAGCTGTGCAACGCGTGGCTGACCATCTCAGAGCCGGTGGGGGCTGGACCCAGGGAGGTTTCTGGACCAGCTGTCGGATGGCCTCATCCTGGGACCTGGGAAGGGGCGTTCTCCCTCTGGAGTTCAGGTTTGCGTGCTGTGTCAGGTGACTTCTGAGCTCCCAACTACGGAAGAGGCCCACGGGCCTCTGAGAAACAAGATCAGGCCACTCTGGGCACACCCGTCCCAGGCAGCTCTGGCTCTTGCGGTGCCTCACTTTGGGACTTGTTTGGGGCTTTCCTTGTTCTCTGTACCATTGCACTGTGAGGCAGAGACTGCACCTGGTCTCCGTGTGCTGTGGAATGGCCGGTCTTTCAGCTCCAACACAGCCTGCCTTGGAATCGTATTTGCCCCTTCTTATACATCTAGCCCATCTCCAGCCCACCTCCAACCCTGCTGGGTATGGTCGGTTCCCTGTAACCCTTGCAAATCCACCCGGCCGTCTCCGTCTCCACTACACTCTTCCTGCTACTTCAGGTTAGCGTCTTCTCACCCTTAGTCTGTGCTCTAATTCCCTGCTCGTTGTTCCCACACCCCACGTGTTCTCCCTCCCATAGCCAGAGTGATTTCTAAAGGCAAGACACTCGTGTCTCCCCTGGCTTGGGAGTGTGTGGCCTCCCTCAGCCTTCTACAGCAGATTGCTTTCCACAAGGCCCCGCCTCTGTGGGCTCTGCTTCCTTTTTTCTGTTCCAGCCTCAGTGGCTTCTGAGCTTTTCTCACTGCCTGGGCTCCCTTCCTCAGTATTAGTGTCTCTGCTTCGTCTTCCCTTGCCTCTTTCTGCAAGTAGCTGCTGCTCGTAGGGCTGAACTCACCTCAAATTCTTCTGAGTTTTTCTGGCCCGGTCCATTACATAATTCTGTGGGTCTTCCTCTAAAACTTTCTTTATGCAGTTAATTTAGTGCAGTTTTAATTTTACAAATGTCTTTGGGTTTTCTTGGTTAAATATCCTTTCTGGGTTGACTATGGTGCTCAAGGATGGGGCCCTATCTGGTTTTCCCACCATTGTGTCCCAGGCGTTTAACACAGTTCTTACAAGTGGCTTGCACTTGGCCGGCGCTTGTAGAATGGTGAGTGGTTGACAACGCTGAATGTGAATAGGGGATGTTAGTTATTCACCTTTAGCCTATGGAATCTCTCAATCTAGTAGGGAAAAGACAAAAGCTGTTCATTTTGAAAAAGTAATAGAGGAACAGTGGTAGAACGTGGAGTCCAAAGGAGAAAGCAGTTCAGCCTGCTCAAAGCCATCCGTAAAGATGCCACGGAAGACATAACAGGCACACGTGGCTGGATGTATAGATATGAGCTTCTGAGTGATGCAACGCTCCCCCGAACAATGGAAAGGGGAAAGTGTGCGTGACTCGGGTGTCGGGTGTCCAAGTGGGGCTGGGCCAGTGGACCAGGGACAGGGACTTGGTGACACATTAGATGGCAAAAAACAGAGGCAGCACAAGTAGCAATAGAATAAACTTAAGGATGCTTGTCACTTAAGGAAGGTCACTCAGACGAGAGACAGGAGGGAAAGAAAGAAGCCACAGAGAGCAAGACGGAGGAAGGCTCAGGATCTCAGCTAGAGAAAGATGGAACCCTGGACAAAGGCAGTGATGGCAGAGAAAGGGGGAGGTGACACGGGGAGGGGGTAGAGAGGAAGAAGCGACCAGGCTGTGTGACTGAATGCATCAGATCCTCGGGACAAAGGGAGACATGGAAGGTTTAAGTTAAATAGACCTGCCAGGGAGAGGAACTGCCAACCAGCATGAGACCAGCCCAGGAAGAGTGCGCCAGGTGTGAGGGAGAACCCAGCAGCGCACCTGCAGTCGCGCTGAGCTTTAGGTGTTTGTGGAATGTCCAGGTGGAAATGCTGCCCAATTTCAAGGTTAAATGCCAGTAGGCTCTCATAGTCACCTGTTGGCTGCTTTGTCCTCTGAAACTGGTGACGATCTATGAGAAAGCATCACTCCCGAGTGTCAAACAAGACACACTGTGTAGCCGGGAGCTGGCAGATTGTCACCATAGCAATGCATCACCCAGACAATGGCTTAATTGGCAGAGTCATCGGATGCTGTCTAAATAATTGAAAAGGCCCCTCCTCTTGCATGCAAGTGGAGGTTACACTAGACATTAACTACCTGCAGATGGGTGCCACCTAGGGCAGGAGTAGCACGGAGCTCTTTCAAGGTGTCATGGTATCATAAGAGGGCATGGGTGACACCTGTGAAGAATTGCTGCTTGCAACGACTTAGACTTCCAGAGATCAGACAGCTAGAAAGATTGCCACACTCAGTGGGGCACCCTGCTCTGGAGAGGCTACTCCTCCTGGGCGCCCTGGGGCTTCACCTGGGGAGGCAAACATGTGCCCTGGATTCTGCTCATTTTCAATCATTCCTGAGTTCTTCATTCATGCCATGGTTGGAGTAACTCATTTCTGCATCTATTGGTCAGATGCCAGGGCACCAACCTCATTTTTGCTTTGGTTACAGACATGGGCTCTTGACCCAGGGAGATCTGGAGACCAGAGCTTGGCTTGGCTGCTTACCTACTGAATAGTTACAGTGGCAGTTCAGTTCACAAGCTCGATTCTTTCCACAATTCTTGCTGCAAACCAAGTTGGATGACAACTGAGTCAAATTCAATGGTTAGGTTCATTGTCCACCGTACAGGGAAATTCAGTTTGGTTCTTGTCCAGTTTGGTTTGTGACCAGGATCGTGGAAAGAATTGAGTGAAAGAACCAAAGTACCATGGTGATCTCATCCTCTGTGCGTCAGTTTCATTTTCTATAAAACAAAAGTAATAACAATGGCTATTTTGCTTTGCTTTAATTATTCATGATGCAGTGGGATGAGAGCCTGGCATTTAAGAAATGCCCAATAAATATTACTAGGTCTTGAATCTCAGGTTTGCAAACTGGGGCATTTTGCTCAGTACTCTGTATTTTTTTAAAAAAAAAATACATTTAAACACCTTGGGAAGAGCAGGTATAGCCAGTACCTCAGGCTCTCTTTCCTCCCCTCTGGGGCACACATTTGTGTCAACCTCCAGGTCCTGTGGCTGCTCTGGAGCTTTAAGTCTATGCAGCCCAGCCAGCCCCTTTCAAAATTTCAGGTTATGCTCTAATAATGGGATGGAAGATTTTTGCTTTAGTCTTTACAGATGAAAGCAGTCCACTCACAGGAGGGCAGAATAAACATTTGTGTGATTAGAAAAAGCTAAGAAAATCTGCCTGAGTTTTTAAAAACTGACATGTAAGAATTCCATTGGATGAGGTGCTGCGGGCCCTGGCTTCATCAGAGCAGTAGAAGGTCAGCTTCAGGTAGGAGTGGCCCCATGAGGCCTCCCCAGGAAGCCCCGTGGATCTCTTGCCTGGAAGGAAATGCTGCACTGGTGTTTGAGGTGGTAAAAGTTGAGTCTTTTTTCCAGCTTAGGGCAGATCCAGAGTAGGCTTTAGTGGGTTGGATTGCAGTACCATAATCCAGGTGGAAGAGACCATGCATTTGTGTCACAGAAGTCTTCCAAGGCTACTTGGTGTCACCATGGATCGATTTGGGCAACCATCAGGCTTGAGGGAGGGCACAATGGACAATCCAAGGTGTTTATTCTGTTACTTTCTGTCCTTCTCTAATTCATATAGAACTCTAGATGGTTTATTTCAGGAAGTAGGGCACACAGCAAAAATAAATTGATGAATGAGCTGAATTGCGTCCAATGACAAAGCCAGCACCAAGCTGTTTTTAAACATGAATTCGGCAACTCAGGTCACACAACTGACTTGAGCAGCAGGAGCACGTGCAGATTGTCCTCGGAAAGCCATCACAGCTGCTCAACTCATTCCAGCCCCTCCTGGAAAATTCCAAGCCCAGAGCATGGGCCGCATGGACTGCCTGATGTGCATGGTTCCCTGTTAATCCCCGGGGAAGAGACTTAATTACATTCACCGACAAAGCTGGCACTAAGCTGTTTTTAAATTAAACTATCATTACAGGAAGGGAGTTTATCTATTGCCTATGACTCTAGAATTAAGAAATAAAATCACCCTCCATCATCTTTTGCTTGCTTTTGCCTTCTTAAATGTAGGGATGGTGGTGAACAACCAGCTTCCTCACCCTAGAGGAAGAGTCCCCTGCTCACCACCGTCTTCCCTGTACCTTCCTTCTACCTTCAGTGCACCAATAACCAGTGATCAGGGCTCAGCTACTAATGGCTGAGCCATTAAGCTGAAGAATTTATTTCCCCACCTGGAACTACAGCTGTGCTATCAATGACATGGCTATTTGAGTTTATTGATCCAGCTCCAATAAATGTGCTGCTAATTTCTTTGCAGAACCCTTTGCTCGGGAAAGATTTAGCTCATGCACAGAGTTTGGTGCAGCCACTTTCCTAATGCATGCCTGATGCAGACATTGCCAATCAATCCCACGCCAATGCAGACATCACTAATCAATCCCACTCATCTTTCTGAGCCCAATATCAGCCTCCTGGCCTCTTATAACACATCACTCTAAGAAGCTAGAACCAACTGAATGGAGTGATGCTCAAGCAAAATGCCACTTGCCATGCTTACTGTTTGAGCCCTTCTCTCCAATTAAATCACACTTGTTTGCACTGACCTAGCCATTTTCCTCTCTATTGTTAAGATAAGGTGAGATTTGTGGATACTCATGGCTGCTTTGAGCTTGAACTATGTCTGTGTTTATCTTTCTGAAGCTGGCTATGTATTCTTACTGCAATAAAAATATTAAAGCTAAAACTTGGCATATAACATTATGCCTTTTAGACATGCTACTGTGTTTTATTAGTCCTTTCAAGTCAAGAGTTAAAAAAAATCTCTGCTCATTTTCTCCTTCTGGACTAGGTGGACCATACTAGACTAGTGGAGCTACAGACATCAGCTGAGCCGACCCCTTCTCGCTGTGAGTGCCTGTGCTCACCTGATGGAGGCTTCTTTCTTCCTTACATTGCTACAGATGCATCCTGAGGGGGCCAGAAAACATTTCCTAAATTAGGGAAGGAATTTTGAGGGAAGTTGGGTGGGGAACATCACATGTCATAAGAATAACAAGACGCTTAAGTTTGCTTTGCAACGTAAGCTGAGTAGCAGCTATACAGAGTTTGTCCAAGACTCTCCTTCAGTCACACAGGAGTCGATAGAGAGAATTTCCATATAAGCTATTAAGAAAGAGAAAAAAAAA
>PVKN010022515.1:0-15128 GCA_004027915.1 Capromys pilorides
GGGTCTTCTAGGGCCATTAGGGACTCCCCAAAGCATCTCTGCTCACCTTGGGGAGTGGGCAGGGGAGAGAGACATTGACGGGTAGAAAGACACCAAGTCAGAGCCAGGGCAGCGGGTGGTGCTGAGCTCTGACCCAGAGGGCCCAGGCTGAGTGGGCCCTGCCTCCACCTCAGGGTGCCATGACCTGATCCTCCAGGAGGGCTGAAAGCTGCTTTAGCAAGCTTTTAATACTAGGCTGGAAAGAAACCATTTAAATCTGTTTTTAATTGACAATACTGTTCTCTCTTAAATGTCATTTTCAGTTATATAAAGCTTTGGGTCATAAGGAGACAGAATCATTTTTAATAAATGTATGTCTTTTTAAAAGTGCTGCTTTCAAATTACAAGTCCCTAGGAGGCCTGTTTGGTGGGGAGAATGGAACTCTGAGTCACTAGCTGGCAGGGGAGCCTTTGGGTCTCACTTTCCTCAGCAGGAAAGTGGGCAGAGCCCCCAGCAGTGACATAAGCCACGCGGAGTGTGGTCTAGGGACCCCTCAAAGAGGCCAGCAGCCCCTGTGTGGACAGCCACACTTCTCTGTTTTCCATGTGAGCAAGGACAGCAAGGTCAAAAGCAGGAGGACAACTGTGATGATTGTTTCTGAGTATTTAGGAGACTCGTACATTGCATCCCTAAGATACCTAAGGTAGAGGGGGAGGGTGGTGTGTGTGTGTGTGTGTGTCCCCTCCAAGTTTTGTACCAGGGTCTGCCTTCCTGAGGGCTCAGTGTGGCTGAGTCTCAGCGCTGTTGAAAGGGCTCCACTGTCAAGCAACTGTCAGTCCTATGGCCTTGGAGGAAGGCTGGAAGCAAAGGCCCCTCCTGCCCTTAGTGCACACACACACACACACACGTGTATGTGCACATAATACATGTGTACACATACATGGGCAGGCACACGTATGTGCAACATACACACCATGCACATACATGCATACATGTATACATACACATGCATGCATGCTCTCTCTTTCTCTCTTCTTGCTCCCCAGACACCACACAAACCAGCTCAGCCTCCTGCTGCCTTACTCCACAGATGCTCAGATGTGAGAATCCAGAAGTTTGTGTGTTTGTTGTATGTTTGGTATTGGGGTCGAATCTAATCCGGGGCCTTTGTACTGAGTGACATCCCCAGCCCCTTTCAATTTTTGGGCTGAGACCAGGTCTTCCTTAAATGACTGGCCTCAAATTATGCCCCTTCTGCCTCAGCCTCCCAGGGGCAGGGATTGCAACTGAGCACCACACTTGGTTCGCAAGAACACCTATCGTGTGTCTCATAGAAATGAAAACATTTGCACACAGTTGAGCTCGGGTGAGAGTGCACCTGTGTGTGTGTGAGTCAAGTGTGTGCCTGTGTGAGTGCATGTGCGTGTGAGCCATGTGTGTGCAGGAGTGGGTGAGCGGCATGTTAAGTGATTGCTCAGATATGTGAGTGAGAATGTGTCCAAGTGTGTGCGTGTGAGTCTGTGAGTGCACCTGGAAGAGCACGGGTGTGAGTAGATGATGTGTGGGGAGGCTGGTGTGCACGCGAGCTCACAGCAGTGCCATTGTGCAGGGGAGGAAGGGAGGGAGAAGGACACGGGGGGACCCACGCAACTCACCTTAGAAAGTCCTTGACCACAAACATGCACTCGCTGTCCACGCGCATGATGATCTGGGTGCCTGGCTTCTCCCACAGGGCCTCTGCCTCAGGGTTGGCGGTCAGGATCACGCTGTGGGCACAGAGGCCCAGCGCCTCCTGCCTGTTTCCCACCACCTGGATGGACAGGTCACAGCCCTGCTGCCCATCAAAGATCAGGCCAAGGGCGGCGGAGAGCTCCCCAGAGAGGTCGAGAGTGTACTCACCCCTCGTCTCTGCAAGAGGAAGCAAAAATGTCTGTGAGGACTGGGGTGCTGCACCACTTGCTCTGGGACCCTAAGCGCCACTTAGGCCCTCTGGGAGCAGCCTCTTTCTGGGGAATGGCAATGCCGGCTCCCATGGACCTGCTCTGAAAGGCTCAGGAAGGCGGGGGAAGGGACAGTCTGACCTGATCTGAGCCACGGAAGGAGGTGCAGCTGCTCTCTGGATCCGGTGAACCAGAACGTGTGCTCCCCCCAGTCCCACACTGCCCTCTGTCCTGTCGCATGTGGGCAACACCCTGGGTGGGGATTTGCTGGCCCCAAGCTCCATAGATCAATCACTTGCAAAGGTCACCCCTCTAAATCCACACCTGCCCTGCAGATGGCCTGAGGATGCCTGCCGAGTGGGTAGGGGTCCATGTCACCCCACCTTAGAGCCTGAGAAGCCCCAAGAGCCTTCTGGCGGTAAAACCTGGAGGAGTTATTACAGGACACCCCAAAGTACCCCTTCTTTTCTTGCCCCACAGACCCTACTGGAAACTAAACACTGGGTTTGGTTTGGTCTTTGCCACGCTGGGGTGAATGGATCTTGACACTTAGCGCAGGTGATTGGTCCCTATTGCCCCCCACACTGACCCTCAGGACCCTCACAACTCATATCTCCCTCATTCCCATAGCAGCTCCCCTAATGCCCTTTGTGCCCCCCTTAAGCCTGCCTCCTCCTGCCTAGCCAGCACCCCTTCTCCAGCCTTTCAGGATTCCACCTCTAATCCCAGGCTCCAGAGGCTCCAGTGCGGGTGGAGGGAGGTAGGCTGGAGCACCCCAAGGTCTGTGCACCAGCCCAGGAGGAAGTGAGAGAGGAAGAAATGACTACAGAACTCCCATGGGGCTCAGGCTTGGGCTGCTGGGACCACAGGATGGAGTCGTGGGCTGGCGGGGCTGGGGGTCTGGGGCTCAGTCTTGTTGCCTGGAAGCACGTGAGTGCCCCACAGGTGGCCTGTGCATGTGGAGGGCCAGGCTGCATGTATCACTGTGAAGCATTTTCAGCCTTTCTTGAGAGAGGACCCCCCACCTAGCCCACAGCCTCTGGCTCTCAGCAGGCCCTGTGGCAGAGGGCCAGGAGGCCTGTAGCAATGGGATGGACCCAGGCTCTGGGGTTCCTCCTGAGGAGGGATCAGGATCTAAGGATCCCCTGCCCCACCCCATCCTGTGTGGAGTCAGTCCCCTAACCTCTGGTTGCGGGAGAGGGACCGGGAAAGAGCCACCAACTGCTCACCATTGGTACAGATTACACCTGCGTCTTTGTCGTGGTTGCAGTAACTCTTCATCCAGCCCAGGGACCTGCAGCTGGCCAGCGAGGGCTCTGTCCCCGTGCACTGTACCTCATCCAGCATGACAGGACCAGTACCTATGAGCACGGGAAGGACATAGGCAGGGCCTCAGTGGGGAAGAAGCCAATAGTAGTGCTCCTCTGTGGGCACTGGAGGAAAGGCCATCCACTGACCAGCCACAGGGGTATCTGCTGCCTTGCAGTTCCTAGACCAGCTCTGTGGCTTCCTGTTCTCTGTGACCCTGGGCAGCACTCAGTTGTTGGTTCAGAGCCATCACTGTACTATTACACCCTAAGCTTAGCCTCATTCTTACAAGGCTTAATGGCTGCCTCAGAGACACCAAATAGTATACTATGATGCACTTGGCTATCCCTCCACTGCACCCTTGCGCCCTTGCGCCAAGCTCAGATGGGCCATCCTAACAGGCGCCAGAGAGAGTTTCTTACATTAAATGAGCCAGGCAACCATTTGAACATCTGTGAAACATAACTCCGACTTGGGGGACTTCTCAGTGACCTCAACTTTGGGAAAAGCATAGCAGCCCCACCTGGCCCAAAGGCAGCTCCGCCCAGTGCCTCTGTGGCATTCTCAAACCCCAGGGCTCGGCAGACAACGTTGGCATCGGCCAGATTCCAGAGGTTGTCACACACTGTCCCCCACTGGCCTCCATAGAAGATTTCCACACGGCCCTCGTTGGCTGTGGCCCCATTGGCCAGCCTCATGTCCCCATCTTGTGCACCTGCAGGGAAGACACGGTCAGCGGGTAGGTGGGTTGTGCTGTCCTGGTTGCAGCAATGTCCCCACCCCCAGGAGACTACAGAGCTCACCACTTAAAAACCCCTTCTGTTCATGAAGGCCACTCACTGAGAGAGGAAGATCTGTGGGGATCTCCCAGGGACCAGGTCATCAACCTTGTCTCTGAGGTCCCTATCCTTTGCTCCATAGGAAAGCATCCTCAGCATCCCAGAGTGAAGGCAGAGGGACCCCGAGGAAGAATGCAGGTAAGGAGGTCACACAGTGACTCCATCTGTGAGGGCCTGGGGCTCTGGGGTGTGGCCTTGGGGACACTGCTGTCAGACGACCTTAGGCATGCAGTCAGGATACAGGATACAGATGCTTTATGTCCCAATAAAGCATCACAAATTGAAAGCATCTGATGTGGGAGGTGCATGTGACCCGCCCAAGCTCAGGGACAGCCTGATTCCCACTGCATCAGGTGTGATCCCCTGGGGAATGTCACCAGGTATGTCTCCCCAGACCATAGTTGGCTGGAGCTGCAAACTGCTGCCCTTGCAGCATTGTGTCTGTGTCAGACCTCAGACCACTCATCCAGGAAGTGGGAAATCAGATGCCAAGAGCAGTTTCTGCTAAATTTGTACAGGTTTTACACACTATAAAGTGAAAAGGTTTGAAGCTGTTTGTACTGGAGGGGAAATAGGATCACTGCTTGCCCTACTTCTGAGCTCAGCCCATGAATGGCCCTGATCCCCAACTCTGCTGGCAGGGTTGGGTGGGAATTGGGAGCCTGGATTTGGGGGCTGTCAGAGTTGTCAGTGCTAACAGGGGATGTACTGTGGAAGATGTGCCAGACCTCGTTGAGTGGCCACCAAGATAGAAAAGGGTTTCCAGAGCTCACAGAGGAAAGGCACCCAGGACCCTTGGAAGTCTGACTGGTGACGTATTGGCAGTCTCCGTGGCTGGCTGGTTTGACTGAGCCCTGCTAGGCTCCTGGGCCCACAGCTAGAAGGGATTCCTTGGTGTCCTCTCCAATGCCTGCATCACACCTGGGCCCAGGAGCATTGATTTTGCCAGATCTGCAACCCACTGTCACTTGGGTTGAGTGGAACACCATACAGGAGAGGAGACCCAGCCAGTCCCTGGGGATGCAGGTGAGAGGTAGGACACCTCTGTGGCCTTCTACAAAGCCATTGGATACCTCAATAGCCTTTGCTTTGGACATTTCCCAGAGTTTCTACTTACCTTGAGAACTTGCGACCAGCAACCACAGCCAGATGAGCCATGGAACAGCCATGGCCTTGCCTGGAAGCCTGAACCTGTGGTGGGAAGAAGGAAGGTAGGACAGAGCGAGATGCAGGAGTGGTTGGGCTCCAGAACTGAGTTGCTCTGACCTTGCTGGTCTGCATGCTGGCTGTGGGGTGACTGAGCTCTGGGGAGGAGCAGAGGTACTGTGGTGTTTCCAGGCAGCAACGCCTTTGGGACAAAGGCAGGGCTATCTGAGGCTGGGGATGGGGTGGGTATGGACAGGGCATGAGCCTGAGTGAGGGCTGAGACCACAGACCCCAGAGGGCGTGCAGGCAAGAGGAGCTAGGGTGTGAAGAGTGGAATGGAGGGGGTGGTGCAGGCCATGGGTTCGAGCAGGAGGAGGCTGTGGAAAGCGGGAGCGACAGACCACAGGGAGATGCCCAGCTGAGTGGCCTGTGGGTGGGGCAAGGGGTAGAAAAGGGGCCCAGCTGACATCTAGGTAGAAACCTATGACATGGCTGAGATCCAGGACACGAAGACCACAGGACCACCTGAGCAGGGAGGAGAACTCAGATTTTGGCTTTTGGCCTGGAGTTCTCCCCTTTATATGACTCTAGATGCTTACTTTTTATCTCCATCGGCAGTAACCTGCCACCTCTGTAACCCTCCTCCTGTCCTGCCTAGTGACAGCCAGGGAAGGAGCCAGAGAGATAGTAGTAGGGAGGGGTTGTGTCTGGGGAAGAATACTGCGGGGCCCACTCAGGGCCAGCAAGCAGGGGACTGGCCATTGGGCAGCACTGCTGTGAGCTCTGGTTATAGGCCCAGGCCTGGGGACCTTGTGGCTGGCTCTGGTTGCCCAACTCCCTGTGAGGAAGTGGAATCTGCACTCATAAGACTCCCAGGGATCTCTCACACATGCAGACCCTGCAGGGCAGCTCATGCAGGCTTCCATGTGACCCTTGAGAAATAAAGGCTTGGCTCAGCCAGCTGAAGCCCAGAGACATCAGCCAGGTCAAGGTCACACTCTGGTTACTGCATGTGCTGGGAGGGCTATGCATTGGAAATCCCTGTTCCTGGGGAAACCAGCATGGCCAGGGGAGCTGCTGATGCTCATAGTGGCCTCAGCACTTGCTGTTTGCCGTCCTCTTGATGCTGGTGGCCTGTCCATTGCTGCCCTTGGGTGGGAAGCTGGGACAAAACTCCTGGGCTAGCCCTTTGTGCTAGTTAGAAAAGGGACTCTTTCAGGTGGTTGCAGAGCTGGGCCTGGATACACCAACCCAAGAGAGGGCTGGCTTTTACCCAGCTTGCCCTTTGGGCTGGTATCTGTGTAGTCAACAATCTGCCCACCTGTATGCAGAGGCCCTATGGGTAGGGAGCAGCAAAGATGGTTCCTGGGCTCCAGAGCATAGAATCACAGAACACACACAACAGGGAACTTCCCCAGCGCCTACCCTGGATACAAAGAGGCAAGTGGGGCCCCGCTGGACCATGCTGCAGAGAGGTGCACCCAGCTGAGAGCAAGAGGTAGGAGCTTACCTGCCCAAGGCAGCTGCTGAGGTGTCCTGGAGCCTGCCTCCTTCCACTGCAGGAGCTCTGTGGAGGACGTCCCCTGCAGAAGGCCCTTCAACCCAGAATACGTTCCCTGAGTGGAAGGATTCAGAGCCCAGGAAACGCTTCAAAAAAATCAGTCTGGTTTCACTTCCTAAATATCACATGACCAAGGCTTATTCAGGGGTTGGCTGCTGAGCAGACTACCCGGCCCCAGTCAGCAGGGTATGCAGTGGTGGGAGCCAGTGGAGAGATATGTCCAGACTCGACAGATGCCCCCAGGCTGGTGTGGAGGAAACAGAGGGAAGACAGGGCTGGGGGAAGAGGTGTCGGGCTAGGGTCTGCTTCCTGGCAGTGTGGCTGATGACATGGATAGCAATAGCCCATGAGGATGCATAGTGCTGACCCTAGATGGGGACAAGGAGGCCTGAGCTCCAGGAGACTCTGTTCCAGTGGATAGCTAGCAAGTTGGTGGACTATACTACCACCCTATGTCTGCCCCCAGCATGTGCTTGTCATACCATGCCACCCACATGTAACAACAGTCACAGTCCTAATGTCCCCCTGTGGCTGGGGGCTGGGGGGTAGGGCAGGATCTCACCCATGGATGTAGATGACTCTACCCAGCTCAGACTGGCCCCTGCAAAAAGGGCCTCAATTTCCCCCTGGGGAGCTGACTGTGTAGTGTCGCAGGCCTAGGGTCCCTGCGTTGCCCCAAGTCTGGCTGGCAGTCTTTTTTTTTTTTTAAAGTTTATTTTATTTTCTTCAATCACATTACATATTTGTTTGTGTTTTGGCCGGCTCAGCCTTCCCTGGGGGATGGGGGGCTGCGTAGCACGTGGGGCCTGGGATTGAGCCGCAGTCTCTGCGTCGTGGCCTAAACTTCCCAACGCACACACTTTAGACCACTAAGCCATTTCACCAGCCCCTGGCTGGCAATCTTGCAGGCTCCTTGGCCACAGTCATTTCAGGGAGGGACTGTGACCCCACTGGCACAGTCAGAGCTGAGAGAGAACTCTTCCAAGCTAAGCATGCTCTGGGGCAGAGGCCTGACAGGACACTGCAGGATGAGCCCATGGAGGTGGCTGGCCTGTGCAGCATGGAATCAATGTCCTCTGCTGTGTCTGTCGTGTGGTGCCTAGGTATCTCCAACCAGGGTTGCTTAACCTGGCTGGACAGTACAATCACCCAAAACAAACCCCAATGCCCAGAAGTCACGACTGGGACCAGGACAAACAACAGCATTTTTAAAAGCACTCAGATGGCTTCAACCTGAGGCCATCACTGGTTCTCAGAAAGCTCAGAGCCCAAGAGAGCTGGTGGAGGTCAGACACTCCGTGACTATTTTTCCAAAGAATGGGGTACTGCCTCGGTTACTTTTCTCTCATTGCTGGGACAAATACCTGACACTCAAAATGAAGGAAGGAAAGGTTCATTTAGCTCACAGTTACTGGAGGTTTCAGCCCATACTTGGCTGGCTCCAAGGCAGAGGGCAGCAGTGGAAGGCAGTAAGAGCAAAAGGGAGGAGTAATAGCAACAATATGGCTACAGAGATCAAGTCTCTCATCTGCCCCAGGCTGGGTGTAGCACTCACACTCATTATTTCAGTAGTACTCAGACACATAGTCTCAGCCTTGGATCATGAATTAATCTCAAACTGTACAACTGCGCTTCAATGACTGCATGAGGCTTTGGGGGGACAAATACACACAAACCATAACAGGTACCCTTGTGACCACATGGTCATTTTGTCACCTCTGGAGAATGGGTGGGAATCCAGGTAGCAGCAGTGGATAACAGTGACAAGGTACCCAGGAGCTATACACTCCTGGGTTGAGCGCCTCATTGCTGGCTGACCCAGAACCCCCCTTCCTCCCCAGCCATCCCTCTCATGCTCTTAAGTCACCTTCAAAGTGAGCACCAGGAGGGGCTAGAACACACACATAGGTATGTGTGAGCTGGTAGCTCCCAGGAATTGCATGTCTGTGAGGCCTGGTAAGGCTCCTCCATTCTAGCTTCTCACCTGGTCTCCAGTGCTCTGGCTTTTTCTGGGGCCCTATTGTTCAGTCGCCCTGTGGAACCTGGTTTATGTGAGGTATGCCTGTGTCCTTCCAGAGGTATACAGTTCCGGGGCTCCATCAGGCATCCAAATGAGGGTTAGCTGAGGAGGCTCCAGCAGAGGGAGTTTGCAAGGGGTGACAAGCAGGGATGGGCACCACGGGTCTGTATGT
The DNA here is from genome assembly GCA_004027915.1 of Capromys pilorides. Classification (NCBI taxonomy): domain Eukaryota; kingdom Metazoa; phylum Chordata; class Mammalia; order Rodentia; family Capromyidae; genus Capromys; species Capromys pilorides. The sequence goes on from PVKN010022515.1 coordinate 8,967, forward strand.
GTCTGCAGCTGGAACAACAGCACTGCTTCCTCTGCCAGGCTAGCAGAGAAGGCCAAGCCAGAGCATCACAGAAGGGGCTGAGAGGCAAGACCCAGGGGATCCTGAATCGTGTTGATATAGGGGAATGGAAACTCCCAACCTGATTACCTGGGCTGAGTTTGTGCTCTCTAAACTGAAGAATGAATTTTAGGAGTAATGGAGGTTAAGAGCAGAATGTATTTACTGGGGGAAAGAAAGCTCCAGTTTAGAGATGGACAGAAGGAGACCTGAGTGGGTGGCCCAGGAATCTATCATTTCTGGGAATTTTTAATAGAGCAAAACCATGAGGTGAGGCGGGTCCAAGGTAAAAAAAAAACTGGGAACTCGCTAAGTGGGCATGAGGTGGGACAAAATTATGATCAACCAATAAGGTTACAAGCACAATTACTTTCGTAAAAGTGATTAAACCCAGGACCAACTGGGGAAGCCAGTCACGTGGCAAGTGGGCATGAATACAGTACAGAACTTTCCCTGTAGAGTTGGATTAGTGACTATTTCAGGCTTCCTCGAGGTGATTAACAACCTTGGATGCTGATCTTCAGGGACGTATGCATTTGTTTGATTTTTTGTCTTGAGGTCTGACCCATAGCGAGTATCTGTCTCTCCCAAACTTGTAAGGCATCTTGTCTTCCATACCGGCTCCTTCTGAGGCCTGGCCCTGTCTGGCTGCCCATTTCTATCTAACTTAGCTGCCCATAACACTGTCACCAGATAGAGTTTGAGGGAATCCTCTCAAGAAGAGTTGGGGACTCCCAACTCACACCACCCACAGGGAAGGGTATAGGTTCCCTGATTTATGGCATAGAGTTTCAAGATGCACCAGTGTGGAGGTTAGGCAGACAGAGTTCAAGAACTCTGAATAGGGTGTAGAGCCTCAAAGACAGGTATGGTATGGTCTGGGGCTGGGATTTTTATGTAGCCTCAGTGGATGTCCTCAAGACTGGTGACCTAGGCTGTGTGTTCTTGCTGCCCATTGGGGTGCCCATTTGATACCCATTAGAATTTAGATCATTTCCATGTATTTCAAGTTTGGTGAGATGTAGCCCTACTGGCAAGTCTGTGGGAGGGAAAAACTGGGCTCACTTATTGGTGACAAGAATGGGTCCCATCTGCTGACTTATCAGACCTGTTTTGGAGTTTCCTGGAGGAAAAAGGGCATTATAACTTGCGGTCACTGTCCTGAAACTGTACCTTTTTTTTTTCTCCCTGCATCAAAGTTTTACTGTCTGGACAACAAGACAAAGCGATATTATCCCAAATGAGAGAGAATCCTCTGTGCGAAGCCTAAAGCTAACATGCTTTTCAACAACTGTCAAATACACAAACATCACAAAATGCAGAAATAAAATCACAAATGTTTTGATTAACAATAAAAAATTCCTCTAGGAAAATCCGCCCCCCCCATGATCTCTTAGGTATTGGGGATCAAACCTGGCTCCTTGAGCTTGCCACACAGGCACTTAGGTTACTGAGCTATTTTCCCAGCCCTGTTGGTTTTCTTATATAAAAGAAACCATATATATTTAGGCTGTGTGTCTGATTTATTACACTTTATGGTCTCAAAGTGCATTTATTTTCCTAGGACTCAAGTTTACCCTTCTTTATGTCAGAGTGGTACTCTGTAAATGCCACATTTTTTCTGTCCATTCATCTATTGGTGAACACAGAGACTGCTTCTAAGATTTAGCTATGATGAATTGTGCTGCTACAAATATGAACAGACAAGTATTATTGTAATATAATGCCTTTAATTCTTTTGGGAAGATGCCTAGAAGGGTGAAGAGCAGGGTCAAATCAAATTTCTAGTTTTAGTTTTTTGAGGCATCTCCACATTGGTTCCCACAGTGGTTATACTAGTTTACATTCCCACCAACAGTGTGGAGGGGTTTCTTCTTTCCTGCAGCTTCACCAGCACTGTTATTGTTTGATTTCTTGATGATGGCCATTCTTTTGGGAGCAAGATGGAGTCTCCATGTTGTTTTAATTTGCACTTCAACGGCCAGCAACACCAAAAATTTTCATGTGTATATTGGCCATTTGTACTTCTTCTGGGAAATGTCTATTCCTTTTAGTTGTCCACTTTTGGACTGGGTCTTTTTTGGGGGAGAGGGGATGTCTATTTCTCTGAGTTCTTTATATATCCCAGGTATGAGTCCTCTGCCCTATACATACCTGGCAAAAATTTTTCCCCAGGGCCCCAGGAGATAGCTCAGTGACATCTGCCTTGGCAAGCACAAGGTCCCGAGGTTGATTCCTGGTATCACAATTTTTTTTCACCCATTCTGTGGTTTTCTCTTCACTCTATGAGTGCCTGATGTCAATGTGAAGACTTCCATAGGGAATTCCTTGGGAATGCATATTTACTGTACACTCACAGTAGGTGGGCCTAGACCTCTTGCCCAAGTGCTGCTCACCCCAAATCCTCTGGCTGTCCCCACTGAGATGGGCAGCAATAGAGCTAGTGACTGAGCTCTTGCTGTGCCTCAGGTTACTTCCCATGGCCCCACCCCCACATGGGCCAACACACCCACTATTTGCTTCAGTTCCAGGTCATCTTTCTTTCACAGAGGAGATGGAAGACAGGGAGGTAAGAGGATCTGTCTTGGCTATAGGGAGATAGAGACAGTGACAGAGGAGGGCTAGAGCCTGCAGCCACCATACTTGCCCCCTCAGCCACTGCCCTGCCCATCCTTTGGGGAGCTGGACTGGCTGCCAGTTGCCACAGAGGCTTCCCACACACCCTACAGAGCGCAAAGGTCGCTTTGATGAGGTTGGCTCTGTGCCTCTGTAACCCAACAGGACAGAACCTGTCACCAGGGGAGGTACCCTTCACACAGGCAACAAAGACCTAGAGACAAAGGAGCCTCATTTCCTTCTGACACTTTATTGTTTATAAAACGAATGGGTCTGGAGGGCAGGAACACAATCATTATGCTGACAGTAGCAAATGCAGGGGAAAGAAAAGGCTAGCTTTAAATCTTTAAAAAAAATCACCGTGTGAAAATGCTGCTGTACTCTGGGCCAGCAATGACACATTAGACAGGTTTCAATTTCTAGACTATCCAAGTCCACTCCATTTCTAAGTTCATTTCTACTCTTTAAGAAGCCAACATCACTGACATTTACTGAGGGAGTCAGATGGCCCAGTCAGACACAGGTATAAGAGATATAGGTCTTCCAAGTTGTACCCACCAGGAGCTGAGCTCTATAGAAGTATCAATAATGTGGCTTCTCTTCTGCTGTGTGAGGACTGGACAACCACAAGAAAGATCTCTCACTAGCTCTTCCAGGCAGGCATCCTGGAACTTCTAAGTGGAGGATCTGTGAATGCCAACACAGCTAGTCACAGCCCAGGGGCCTCCCCTCCAATGTAGTGCCTATGGTATTCTGAGGGATGACATGGGGTGAGGTAGTTGCCATGGGGTGGAAAGCTGTGATGTGCCTTCTCCACTTCAGTCCCACCAGCCTCTGCCCTAGAGCATCAAGATGTCACAGCAGGGACCTAAAAGGACCAAAGTCTGTGTGAAGTTTCCACCAGGAAGAGGTGGTTGTGGAGACCCCAGGAAATGACAGGTATGACCTCCAGAACACAGCAAGCCTGGGTCAGGGGTCAACTATCGGGCTCCTGTTGCCCTCCTGCGAGTAACATGTTCAAGTCATTTGTGAGTCTTGAAGGACATGGGTCTTTCTCAAAGCTGCTAGTAAAAGGTAGCATGTCAAGGACTCAGAAACTTCTACTGTAAGCTGGCCTTGCCAACTGTGGCTGCTTAGTGACAGTTTTCTCTAGGCTGAGAACAAATTTGCTGTGACTTTGCTCTGTGTGATAAGGTCTGGTGATTCTACCAGAGGAAACTGCCTCAATAAAAATAAGTTAACAATTAAAACCTCAAAGTGCTACACAGCACCCGTACATAGGAAGGAGGAAGTAGGGTCCTTGGCAAGGGAAATTCCGCCATTTCATGTGCGGGTCTGGGCAGGGCAGGCAGCTGTGTCCCTACAGACTACTCTCACTACGGCCTGCATCCTGCTGTGTAAACACTGCTTTCCAAGGTGGACAGGACACAAGGAATGCCCAGATGCTCAGAGTCCCCAGGGGAGCATCAAGTGGGGTGGCCTGGGTGCTCCCAAAATACACACTGAACAAAGAACTCAAGGGAAGTCAGGAAAGGGAGGTCAAATGGAGGAGGACAGGGCAGAGCTCAAGGGCAGGGCCCTATCAAGATAGCCACAGACAGTTATCAGTGTCCACCACCAGGTGGCAGTGCAGAGGCGCTCTGGCAGAGCAACCCCAGCTCCAGGACCTCACACCTCCATGACACTTTTAGGCCTTCACATGCCCGAGGTCTGAATCCCCATTTTGGAAATCCTTAAGTTAGGCACACACTTTGTGGTTACAAAAAGAACAAGACAAAAGTGAGTGCAGTCCTCTGGTTTGTATAAAACCTGTCCCGAGGCAGCAAAGACCACTGATCTCAGCTGTGACCAGTGTCAGAAGCCTTAATTTAAATGAATTCTATCCCTTCGTACTTCACGCTTCCGATCTTGGTCTCAGGCAACAGAAAGCGCCCGTCTAGTGTGAAGGCCATGATATAAGTGGCCACGACACCGCTGTTCTCTTCAGACTTGAGGGCCACGATGATCTGGTCATCTGTGTTGGGGATGAACTTGAATGATGAGAAGCCGTGTGTGGGGACCACTTCGCCCACGTGGCAGATGGAGATGTCCCCGAAGTCCTGGGTAGCACTCAGGAGGAGGTTGGTGCCCTTGTGTTCATCGTCCTTCTCACTGTACCGCTCGTGGCTGGCTCGGCGTGGCAGGAAGAACCAGCGCTGCAGAGTGTCGCTCCAGGAGGCTGACTCGTGGATGAGGTAGCCTGGGACATGGACCGACGAATGGTCACTACACACTAGAGCCTTCCTGGAATTTTACCTCCAGCTTGCCCCCGGAACCCCTGCCACGACCAGAAGCAAGACCCAGGAGGATCCTAGGGATAGCACCACCCCTCTGGACCTCAGCTTCTCAGAGGGGTTCAATATGTGGCTGTTCTCAGCTCTAAAGGGTGAGGGGCAAGCATGCAGGGTAGAACATGGCAGCAAGTCTCCAGGGCCATGTCTCACAGGCTGTCCCAGAGAGGGTCACTGCCTCCTGGGAGTCCTGTCTGTGCTATTTTCCTGATGCTGATCAAGAGGGACCAGAAAGAGAGAGTTCAAGGAGGGGATAAAATAAATGGAAGTCCGATTTGTGGAAAGATGAATCGGGTTGGGGAGGCAGTCTCAAGATTGAAGGAGTCGCTTTTCTTTCCCCTCTCCTGTTTTCCCTCCTCCAGGACTAAGTTCTCACGGGGCCGCCCAGACACAAACTACAAGAACTCCTGGGAAGTCAGGAGCCAAATGGGCTACTCTGTGCAGAGGACAGGGCCTGAGGCCATCTGTCAAGGTCAGTGGCAAAAAAGAGAAGATGGCTCACCTGCTCCAGAATCCACTTGCCTGAGGGAGCACAATATACAACACCATTGTCCTCAGGGAGCTCGCACAGCTTGAGTGATCCTGTACCCGCTGGACAGCCATGCAGCCCCCGGGCTGGGGCTCAGTTGGTCTCTTACCTGGTGGTCGGATCCCCGCGGTGGCCCGCAGAGCATTGTAGCTGGACACCCAGTTCTCATGGTCCACGCTGCCCATGTGGCCAACGACCTTCACCCATTCGGGGTTCTCATTCACTACCTCCCCAGTGGCCGTGGTCCACTCCTTTCCCAGGCTGCCCACATACAGCCGTTCGTCCTTCACAGCCAACCACTCAGCTTTGAAACCTGGGGCAACAAGAGCAGGGTATGCCTGAGAGCTGCCACTGTCACTGGGGCCCAAGGGCCCAACAACCTTGGACATCGGAAGTCCCTGCCCTCGAACCTCACTGGAGGCAAGGACAAGAGGCCGGGGCAGGGCTCTGGGCAGAACTCTTTCCCACAAACCCCAGGTCCTGAGTTGGCACCAACTTCCCTTCTGTTTTGCTCCTCTCCTGCTGGCCTCCAAAGGCTACTCGGTTTTCCCTGGGAACTCATTCTGGCTCACCCTCTCCCTGGCTTCCAAGGATTGCTGGTTGGTCTCCTAAGCTCTTTTAGCCCCTGAC
>PVKN010022516.1:0-15096 GCA_004027915.1 Capromys pilorides
AAGTAGTATAAAAAACAGAGGCTGAAATCATTAACTTGCATACTCCGGAGCACTAATATCAATCTTGATAATACACCAAATAGAATGAACAACCATGCACTTCAAAGAAACAAAATATGGCAGCTAAAAATAAAATAGTTCTCTTGGCACAAGAAACTAATTAATTTTGTTTTTCTGCAATGTTTTCCATTGTTTCTATAGATCAAATTAAAAGTTGAACTGGAACAATATGAAGCCAATGAATTCATTTAGAAAGACATTTCCTGTTACTATTCCAAATTGGTTATTTATTACTGGCCTTTTGTTCTTCCTAATAAAAATGATCGCCCCTTTCAAAAATAAATAAATAATATAAAAAATGGCCCCTGGCCCCTGCCGTACCTATACTCATTTCCTCTGCCCAAAAGCAGTTTGGTTCAATCCCTGCCCAGGCCTGCTATGCCAGCCCCACCCTTGGGGCAAGCTAAGGCAGCAAATGAGACTGGGCGTGGCGGTGCACGCCTGTCATCCCAGCTCTTGGGAGCCTATAAACAGGTGGATCACTATGGGTCTGATCTAGTAGTGAGGTCCTAAACACACTGTAGACCCTTCCATAAAACTAAAAAAAAAATTTAAAAATCAATTTGGTTTTATGTTAGAGAATGGCTACCTGAGGCAGCACCTGAGGATTTGGGAAAGACCAGATTTCATTCCGCCTACATACACGCAGGCTGACATCAGAGTGATAGCCCCAGCTACCTGCAGGGAAGCCTGCGTATATATATATGGTTTCAAAGAATCCAGATAGAAAGTTCAAAGTCAAAGCTGCATGGACAGCCACAAGCGTGCAGACAGAACTGGCACCAGGAAAGCAGCCGTTGGACCTGGTCCTCAATTTCTACGTGGCCCTTACTTCTTATTTGCAGAGGGCAGGCCACCATTAGCAGTGGGGTGCCTATTTGTAGTGGGCAGTCATGAAGTTCTCCCTCAGGCCAGGCCTCCCAATCTCACAATGAAAAATCAAAATCGTAAGACCATTGTGCCTGATAAATATTCTTAGACATCTGGAAGCTATTGTTGCTACTGCTGAAGAGCTGGAGAATGAAGAGAAGCCAGGCAGTAAGGATAAAGGGGTGGGGACCAAGACCTGGCTTCATACTTTCACACTGTATCTTGTCTCTTTGGGCACAGAGGGACCCCGGATGGCCTTCCTTTGGGTTGCCTGATTCAGTGTGCTGCATCTCTGCTCCCTGGACTCCCAAGGCCTGGATTCTTTGGAACCCGGGGCAGGAAGGCAAGCGTCCTCTTGGGCTCACACCTCTGGGGTTTTCACATGGCTGCAGCACAGACAAGGCTTTGGGACCCTGGCTACTCACAGGGCTGGACCAGGGCTGGCAGCACAGTTACTGCTGCGCTCCCCTCCCTTGCCGCAACCTTTGACACATGAAGCGGACAGGCAGGCCCACTTGCCATGGCGAGGAGCCTCCATCTTTCCCTGGGCCCAGGGTCACTCAGCTCTGCCCTGCCCTCTGCCAGGTGTTCTGCCTGCTCCTGGCTTTGCCTGCTGTTCCAGGCTCCGTGCCAGCCTTTCCTGGCTGCATACCTCACTGGCAGTGTGTGCAAATGTGCAGAGTTCCCCCAGACAAGGGATCGAGGGTCTCCGAGTTAAGTCTCAGAAAGGAAAACCTCCAGTGCACCACGGCAGTCCTGAACTCTGCGCTCTCAAGCTGCACTGCTGTTTTTCCACTAAAGAACTCCAGTGAATTTCTACAACTGCCATTCAAGAAAAAGGCAGCCAAGGGTTGAGTAGGTCGCAAAACTCTTAAGAGTTCTGATAACATTTATTGGAGCAGAATCATAAATATCCCGTAACATTCAAATGGCATGGTGTGGAAACACAAGCTTTAACAACACACCTGTTGTCATATATACACTTCATGGGAAAATAACTTTTCGGAAAAGTGTGAAAAATTAACTTACTGAATTTGTCAGCCTTATTCCTAATTTTTTAATGTTTTTAATTCATCTCGTGCAGGCTCTCGCTATGCAGATCACATTCTCCTGTCTCAGTCTCCTCAGTGCTGGGACTACAGGAGCACACCACCACACCTAATTTCGATGGTTGGCTCGGTGCCCGGGGCCAGCACAGTATGTGCTACCAGAGATTGAACCTCCATCCCTGTGCTTGCCAGCTATCTCCCCAGCCCGTCATTTTTATTCTAATCCCGTAATAGACTTATGGAATGACTGCCCCTAATGAAGACCAGTAGAAGTGATTCATAATCTTCAATAAGCCCAGGGTTAAGAATTAGTTCCTCCAGATTAGGGCACAGAGACAGACTCAGAAAGCTTGAGAACTTGTCCAGCCAGAATATGCAAGTTATTCTAAAGTCAAAAATTGTGCCAGTTCCATAGTAGCATGGTGCCAAAACACCAATGTCGAACTCATCTCTGTCATTGCAGGCACTAATGTCTGTCATCTCTAGCTACTTGGGCAGGAGAATCTCAAATTCAGAGTAAGCCTGGGCAATTTAGTAACACCGTATTTCAAAACAAAACACAACAATTTCACCCATACAAGCCATTAACCTGCCAAAAGCAATTTGCACAATTGTTACCAATCCAAAGTGTGTGACTCATCCCCTACACAAAGCACTAGTAACAGACAGCATCTCATTATGAACTCTGTCAGCGTCTTCTTGTAGGATGGTACTTGGCAGCACCTTCCGTGTGTTGTCATCTCACATGCCAGGAGATTTAGAGAGAAACGTTATTTTCCCTTAGCCAGTTATACTCCAAGATAATCTATGAGTAGATCTTGTGTATTCCATTCCCTTGTTCTTTAAAAATAACAAACAAAAAGCACTCTGCACACCCTAAAAAAATCAGTCATCATTCTTTAAAAACGTCCATCTCTTTTCTGTTTTCCTTAGTCAATTGTTTTTGTTTCAGAAATAGTTCAACCAGGTATCTCTCAAGGTCAAGAAAAGCCCAGTCATGAAAACCCAGAACAGCAACTTCGAGGTTTCAACCCGGAGTTTGTGCTCTCTGCGCATTTTCAATTACCTTCCAGCCCGAAGAGCATCTACGCAGGTGCGAACCTCTCCACACAGACAGGCCCTCCGAATGTGTCTCCTAGTAACCTCCACCATCTGCCTCCAAAGGATCTCTGCTAGATTACTGTTTCCCAAACCGTGCAGATATACAAATTCCATCTCTCAGAAAAGCCCTGCAGTTTGTATAATTTAATAAAACTGACCATATAGGATAATGTTGTTTATTAAAAATATAGTCAGGGAGAAGGAAGTCAGTGCATTTATGCAGTTTTACATATACATTTGTAGTTTGAGGTTTCATTATTCCAACAGTTCATATAAATCACTGTTTCAGATAAAAGAAAAACACTTTACACAGATCAGCAATTTGGAGTGTTTGGTACTATGAGCAGGCTTATAGTAAAAATAAAACCACGCCTTTGATAATTAGAGAATGTCACTTGTATGCAGAACAAGGCTTTAAGAGCTAAAGACTTTTTCTTGCATAAGAATTAACTTGAAGTTCTTAGAAAACAGCCAATTTTGTTTTCTCTATGCTCTATATGTGTTTTGTCTTATCTGGATTTTTTTTTTTTGAGGTAACAAAAGAATTTCAGTGATTTATCCACCAGGTTATCCTTTACCATGTATGCCCATGACTGCAATGTCAAACCTAAGACTCGTACAAAACCATTTATCAGAGAATTATAAATACAGAGTATGACATGTCCAAACAACTCATTACAACAGGGGAAACAAAATGGACCCCCCAAAACCCCAAAGCCTAACAAATTGTGATCACTTTTGCTAATAGAAAATGAACAAGAACATTCAGAATTTTCCAAAACGGGTTTGGCTTAGGAATGCGCTTCGTATTTTCCTACCAACTCTCCTCCTCCACATTTTTTTCCCCTTGGAACAGCAATGACACTCCCATTCCTGAGCTCCTCCTTACTGGTAGGAACTGAGAATGTAATGTTAAAGCCCGATGAACTAATCTGTCTGCAACAATCCTTCTTGTGGAAAGTTATGTGAGGTGTAATCTGTGGATGCAGAAACCGGTGCTTTGTCCCCAGCCTTCGGCCTTTCCACACAAAGCGTCCTGGAGAAGTCACTCCAGAACTGGGGGTGGTCACATCCAGGCAGCCACACCACCGCTTTCCTTTCTAGGCGTCTAACTCAGGCAAGAGGAACATTTACAGCATACAGCTATGTCACAGAGGGAAAGGGAATTCAGAGCCTGAAAGAGAGCTCTGACTGCTGAGGTGCTGTGCAAAGCTTCCATGAGCAAGGCCAAGTGAACGGAACTCACCACGGGCCACCTAGAATTCACAGTTCACTTTTGGGAGACATACTTTACCGCCTCTTGCTTCTTTTTCTAAATGCAGTACACTCAATATGATCTTTGTAAAAAGCACAAGGAAGCAGTCACTGCTGTCATTTATGACAACAGAAAAACAGTATCAGCTGTGACTAACATCTGGCTGACTCCATCTCCAAGACTCAGACAAGTCACTCCACCTGTGTTTAAAGCACAGTACTATTCAGAGAAGTAGTTTAAGGCATATCTGGAGAAACAGCACATGGAGTTTGTTCTCTTTCCCCATGATGCAACACTAAGGCCTCTGCCAAGAGGGAGTGTGTTAAGATTACAAGTTTTCTGCTCCAAACTAAAAACAGGTTCCACACATTAAAGAAGGGATGCTCTACAGACAAAGATTTTTCAACAGACATCCACTGATTCGGAAACACTGTGACTCCAGGTTTGAGTCTGGACCATTTTCACACGTCAGAGTTAGTACTGGATCAATGAAGCTGGGTCTGCCCAGGCCACACCATGGGGAAAATGCAGAAAGAGGTATCTGAATAGGAAGCACTGCCTCATTATACAGACCCAAATTTTAACAGAACTCTTTTAAAAAAGAGGAATAAAGTGCTATATTCATACAAAAATCCTTTGTGCTTGGTTTATAAGAATTAGAAACAAATTGGTTTGGCCTATTTTAAACTTCACTTGATTTTCTCAGCTCCTCTGTTGCCAGCGGTGGGACTGCAGAAACCCGAATCCCTTCATCAGTCTCTGCAGGATCCAGTCCCTTTCCCAGCTCCTCCTTGCCTAAGGTTGAGGCGCTGTCCAAGTCCACTGTCGAGAGGGGGTGCTTCCATGGGAAGCCACTCAGGTGCGAAATGATGAAATGACGTAGTAAAACGAGTCACCAAGCTCCTCTGGGGCAGTGCAATGGAGAACAGGTTTCTATGTCAGTTAAGACTTCGGAAGTCAGTAAAACCCATTTCTCCAAGTTGAATTTTAAAAAATTGGCTCACCTATTGCTTTTAAAATGGTGAAATATTAGAAATCTCAAATGTATGCAGCAGGCTTAATTTTGAACTTCTGGAAGTAAAGAAGCTCCCCCCACTTATATTTTTCAAGTTGCTATTATTACAAACTGCTTACATAGTCAAATCAGCCATCATGACTCCAATCACAGGGGTGCAATGATGTACTTGTAGTAGAAAATGGCTACCTAGAACCTATGTGTACAACACAGAACTCTAAGCAAAAAGTGAAGCAAACTTTTATTTTCAGGTGATAACATTAACCTGATGGATTATTGCAGATTTGAGAAATCATACAGAAAACGAATGGACAACACTGCTTACAGATGCTTCTGTGTGGAGACAAAGGCTCAGCTGCTTGTCCTAAGCACTGGGAAAAAGGTGCGAACTAAGAGAAAGCTAAGAATAGAAACAAAAACAACGCAGAGAGAAGAAAATGTTACACCCAACAGAGAATGAAACTGCTGATCTAGTTAGAAGTTCATATTAATTTTCAATGTTCTGGCCACTGAATAAACCTCAGCTGCCCACGCCATAGGTTCTGACTTGTCCAGAAGGAATGGTCCAGCCTCTCTGACTCTCCAGAAGCCGCGGCAGCCAGGACGCCATGTAAACGGTGCTGGCGAGCCATCTGGTAACAGGCCAGGCAGATCCTACAACTGTATGAACACTAAGCTTCAAGAAAAGTCTACCTAGTTACAAAGGCTGAATTATACCCACAGCGTACTTCAACACAAGGTACTTGAGTTACATCTTAATTTGAGAGGACACAGAACAAAAACCCACAGATCAGAAAAAAAAAAAAAAAGGAAGTAACTGAGACAGCCAGCCAGCCAGCCAGCCAGCCAGCCCAACTGACCCCTGTGAACCACACAGACAAAAACCAGCCAAGAAGAAAAAATTAAAGTGAAAAGTACACAGAGCTCACCTACCCAACGATAGCTATCTAAATTCGCGTGAGCTTTGATTTCTGTACCTTAAGCACAGTAGTTGTCTTTGGAGGAAACAAAAGTGAAGACTTAGCTAGATGGATACACACAGCCCAGAATTAAACTGCACAGCGACATTTATTGTTTCAGCCTGGAAAAAACATCCCTTTTTAAATTTCACACAGCAAAGCAAGTTAAAAACGTCACTCATCAAATAAATGATAATTTAAACAAGAACTTGCTAAAGAAACCTCATCACAACAATGTTTTAGGGCCTGATCACTTTAAGTCCACGGGGCCATTAATGAGTATCAGACAAGTGTCTCTTGTATAATCTGCAAGCTGTTTTTTCCTACAAGAAGGCGTAACACGTTTCCTTGACTGAGGTGATACATTTAGAAAAGAAATCATGATTTTTCTTTTGCTGTAACAGGCAGACACTGATTTCTTGCTGTGATCAGGAGAGATGGAACGACTGCTGCCCTTCTCTTGCTGCTATTAATAGTTTGTCACGCATTATCTCAATGCTTGAGTAGTCCGGCAATTTAAGATAGTTCACACAAGTCATTACAGAAGGTAAGAAGTCATCTGGGTTTTCTGTTGATTCAAACGTCTTCCGGACAATTGTCAAAGGTGGATTCAGGCTCCGGAAACCTGATTCACAGGGAAGGAGGGAAGACCGAGAAACTTGGTGAGCTTTCCTTAAATGCCACCACCATCAGAAAGCACTGCACTGCTCTGCTGTACAGCACGACACTGCCTTGCACATACAACTCTTGCTTGCTAGGCAGCTACACTTTCACTATACGCTCAGGATATAGAACCTGCTTTTAATCTTATTATTTAGAATCACTGTGTAACTTGGATGCAACAACTGTATCTCCTGATTTTTCTTTCTTTCTTTTTGAGATAGGGTCCCACGGTATATAATTCAGGCTTGTTCTGAACTCACGATGTAGGCCAAGGTGGCCTTGAACTCCTAGGATCCTCCTGCCTCAGCCTCCCGAGTTAAGCTTTGACTTAGTCTATTTTTAGAATCCATTCTCACCTCAGTCAACCAAGTTTATTAACGTGCAAAACACTGAGGACGTAGGCTAAGCAGCATTACACATGCATTAGTGCTTAGGACAATGTATGAATTTTTCTGCTAGCAGGCTATCAACCAACTGAAAGCTTAGTAACATTACAATACTAAGATCACACAGAAGCATTCTAAGTTAAATAAAGAATCTTCTATGCTGGCACAAAGTGTCATGCATACACAACCACAGGCAAAATAAAGACTGAGCACTAGCAACGTACATACCTCCAACAGGCAATCTCGGGCTACCTGTCACAAACTGGAGAAACAACCTCTGCTGCTCATTATCAAAACCGCTAAGAATTTCAAACAAGAACTTCACAGCTCGGCTGTAACAAAAAGAAACATACTAAAATTATTTCATCCTGTTTTTAACAGCATTTGGTCTCTGACCTATAATCTTTGATGGCTAAGATAGCCAATTTTCAGTATGGTTATGCAGGGAACTTCTACTACAACACATTGTGAAGTGAAAATCTGTTGTTTACGCTTTAATACTGCTGTACAAATGGAGCAACGATTTCTGTAATGAGTCTTGGTTGAACACCACACAGTTATTTCTGCTTTGCTATGGGCAGCAGGGTTACAATATACAATGGGTAGTAGTAAGGGACTAAGCCTGTATTTCTTCTCCCCATCACATTTTCAGAGAAATACTTAGAAAAGAAAACCTGGGTCTTACACTATAATTTTGAGAGAAGTAGGCCAAAGCATCAGCAAACATCTCTTTCTGACCTCCAAGCTCTTGACTCCACTACAGAGCCGGCAGGTCTGTGGCTCACCTGTCATGGGTATAACCGTGATCGGGCCTACAGCACTCCATCAGTGTCTTCGCATCCCAAGTGTCTGCTTTGCTGCCACACAGGAGCTGGTCCAGCTTTAATTAGGATAAAAAGAAAGAATCACTGAAGAAACATCCACCTAGCTTAGTGAAAAAGTCTAGGTGCATGAGGGGAAAATACTATTTTCAGGACCCAAAACTGCTGCCCACAACCTCTCATGGACTACTCTTGTCCAATATATTTACATATTCCATTTTTTTGTCAAACATACATTTACAGACAGTCCACCACTTGTAGGGACTGGATTCTAGAGACACCTTTAATTTCAAATAAGACAAGGATTAGGCAGAGCCTAAATTTGTTTCCATTACTTCAGGCGCTTTCAATCAATGTGCCTCCAATCTGGGATATTTTCTAAACCCTGGCTTTCAGAAACACAACAGTCAAGAAATATACTACAAATCTCAAGTGGTGCCTAGCACAAGGGCAGGTTGTTAGACTTCATAAAAAACACAAGTCTAAGCCATACGATGCTATGAGGGCCAACCTAGATGATACAGAATGAGCATTAAAAAACAAGAAATATTTATGTCCATAGAAAATCCAACATTAGTTTCAAATTAAACTATTTCCCCCATCTGGTTAACTGTCCATTTTTGGAATGATGCATGCTCTGAGAAAATCTCACTCAGGAAAACTGAAGTTTAGTATTTACTATGTGTTACTGTTTAATTTCCATTATACCACAAGGTACGAGGTAACCAATCGACAGCAGTTACGTCAGATGCAGTGGCCTGGATACAGTCATGCAGCTAAGTAGGGAGGGTTCCATTCCAGGGCCACATTTGCTGCTTTCAGGTCCAGGTGACATACAGTACAGAACATACCAAGCACACCATTTGCTTAAGCAGGAAGACGAAGAGGACATCAAAATTGTAGTTGTGATTAAAATGCTAAGGTGTTCAAGAATTGCAGATTGAATCAGGAATAAAATCTATATGCTAATACTAGTATGTAACAAAAGAAAAACCAAAAAAGTGTCCAAACTGGAGAAATTTAACTTGTTCTAGGGCCTTCATGTGACATCTCGCTATTAGTAGTTTTTGCAGATTCAAGTAAAGCGGGCTGACATAGAGAAGCCCACAGACATAAACTCAGTTTTTCTCCTCTCAGTACTTTCCATCTACCCACCATCCATAACATTTCCTTCAAACTTCACAGACTACTTAGGTCAAGATGCAGTATTTCATGTAATCCACCAAGTTCACTTAAGAGATACCTCATCAGGATTAATTCACTGCTAACTGCAGCCACACCAGCAGACAAGCACAAGTCCCGCTCTTCTCTGGGCAGCATGGAAGGTGGCAGCCAACAGAGAAGCTCCGCTTGCCTACTACACCTGTCCTACCTCCTTCCCCACATCTCTGGGGGCTCAGGGGAGGGAACAATTTCTCTGCTCAGGGACGCCCCTTGTGTTATCTTTTCAGTTCTTTGCCCCCACCCCAGCCTCATTATTTGGAATATAGAAAAACATCCCACTGAAATGACTACAGGTACAGAATCAGACATAAGATACTCACTTCCTCTGGGTAGAAGTACTGAAGATGACTGAGTGGGAAAACGGATTCAAATCCATCTCTGAATGAGTCAAACTGCCTAGAAACGCCTTCATTTAGTGCCCAGAAGATAACCAACTGCAAGAAAAGTTTGTTTTTTAAAAAAATTACAAGAATTGAATTCTTTTCACCATTTGGCAATGTAGCAAAGTATAACAAAACATTCTAGGACCACTTTTTAAAAACAAACTTTTTAGGTCTCTGAACTATTTCTTAGAAAATTCTATCAGTGGAAGGTCACAAGAGTCAACCTCTTGTTTTGTTTTGTGGTACCAGGGATTGAACTCAGGACCCTGTGCCTGCCAGGCAGGTGCTTATTCTACTGAGCTATCTTCCTGGCACCCACAGAGGTCAACTTCTAATTTGAAGATGCTTACTCAACAGATTATTATACATGTATTTATATTTAACCAATCAAAGTTGATTCATTTATAATCTCCACAGATGAGCATTTCATTCACCTTATGAAGAAGTTAATGAGAAGAACTGCCCCCCAAAACAAAATGTCATTGAGAATTATGGGTAACATTTGAAGATTCAAATCTGGCAACTGTTAAAAGAGTTTTTAAGGTAAAATGTTTAGTTCTAAAACTTGGTGAAATTCTGAGAACCCAAGTTTCTACCTCCTCTTAAGATAGCAAAGCTGAAAGGAAAGGGTACAAGCAAGTCGCTCTAATTGGGGCAACATTATCTAGCCATCAGTGCTTTGCTCTCTACGAGGCCTAGAAATGGAAACGTATTCAAAGTATAAGCCCTGTAACATTACTTTTAAAGAAATAATTTGGACGTTAACTTACAATGAAAACTACCTTCTACAAAAATGCCAAAAAAATTCGGTGCATGAGTAAACAGTCCTAAATATTAAAATAATTAATTTATAAATTACAGAACTGTTGAGGAACAGGAGATCTTAGCTATGATTTAACCGTCTGAGTCCCAGGGGGCATTGAAAAAACAATGTCAAAGAATCCCAAACAGGGCAACCGCGCTTTCTCTAAATGAGTACGAAAAGAGCCAAACAGTGTGATAGCGCTTGTTTTATGTCGAGAAATACCAAGCAGCGCAATAGCGCTTTATTTTTCATCGATGAATCAGGTAAAATGCTGTATACCTATCTCGATGAATGAAGGTCAGTTAAATATTGGAAAAAGGTAGCCTTTAACATATCAACCGCATGGTTTTAAATGCATACATAATCTACAAGGAAACAGTTAAGAGTAAAGCAATATCTCGGTGTACTTGCGTCAGTAAATCTGAGCGCGTGACTTCGACAATCGGTAACGCACCATCAGTTGTCCACAATGTTCGAAATGTGCTGGGTTTTCTCGACATAAAATCTCAGCAGTGCTATCACGTTGCTTGGGACTCAAATGGTTAATCTACCTCCTTCATTCTTGGAACATGAAGAAACTAAAATAAACTAACGTTTTCCAGAGGCTCTACCTGCAGTCCCAAGGCAAGGAAATGTGAAAGTGAGGTTGGAACGTGGATAGACACAATCTTCTATTTTTTTTTAAATTACTCTTTCTTTTTAAAAAAAATCTGTATTCTAATTTGAATTCAATGTTCCTTCTATCCAATGTCAGGATGAACCAAAACAAATTTTTCAAACATGTAAGTAAAAAGGCTTATATAAGTTTGAATTTAAAATAAAACCGGGTTTCAAAATAAAGTGACTTTCCTAGAATTTTGAAAATAAGGCACAAGTAATTTGAGAGGCCCACTGCATAAACGTACATGTAAGTGCATATGTATGTGTGGGAGGTAATTATGCCAAGCTAGACGGTTTGCAGAAAGTGCACAAACACTCTGGTAAGAACATGAACGAGGGCTCATTTCACTGACTCCTGCTCTTAAATTAAGAAAATGTGGTGTCACATTAGATTCAAACTTCATAGTTAATTTAGGTGTCTAAGGTCAGAGAAAAACGGCCTTCCCAAGTGGTCCATCGGGACACAAGGCTTAAGGTCACAGTCCATGAAGGCATAAGCTAGGTGTCCTCCACCGTGCATTACAGGATGCCAGAATGCCAACAGGAGGAGTCCTGCATATCCACAGCCAACCTGACCCCCTCCCCGCAAGGTAACGCAATTACATACTCTTAGGTACTCCTCTAAATTGTGGATAGTGACTGGAATATCCTTCCCTCCTTTCTTCAGTTCGATGTTGGGAAATCCTGGCAGTGTGAAATCCAATCCTAGATCTTCAACTGAGCAGCCATTCATAGTCAGGGTTTCTAATGCATACTGTAGACTTTCTTTGGTCTTTTAAAAGTAAAAAGCGGGAAACCATTAAGCTTAAGAGGTTACTCAAGGTTATACTTTTTGAGTTTGTAAAAATAAAAGAATCCTAGTACAGTAGATGGGTCCCTTTTAGCTCTTATTTATCATTTATTTTGGTCATGCTTGATATATGAACAAGTCACTGAGATCACCAAGGAAATAAACACTTCAGAATCCAACTACTTTTGTACAAGCAAACAAGACTGTTACGGTGCCCACCACAACGAAATTCTGCTGCTTGCTTTCACCATCTGCATAATGGCTGATTTTAGGATGGTGGGCCTAGAACGACGCAACTATTTTTGTTTTCATTTATGTATTTGATACAGGGTCCTAATATACAGTTCAGACTCATAGTGATCCTCCTTTTCAGCCTACCCAGCACTGGGATTACAGGCATGCGCCACCAAGGCCAGACTCCTTCACCAGCTGAGCATGCCCTAGGGGCGGGGCCAGTGCAGTATGTGGAACCAGGGATTGGACCCTGGTCCCTGTGCTTGCCAAAACAGGCCCTTAGTCAGCTGAGCCCTGACATAACTATTTATAAATTCCAGGCCAATCCTGACAAACCTAATACAAATACATAGCAAATATCAAGTAATTCAGTTGGGAAATTGTATAGATGCTATGAATTTAGTAATGGTAACTAACTTCTGTCCTTGCTGCAAAGCTCATGTCTAAAGAATATCCTAGAGGGGCCCGGGGAGATAGCTCCATGGCACAAGTGCCTGCCTGGCAAGTGCAAGGCCGTGAGTTCGAACCCTGGTCCTGCCAAAAAGAAAAAAAAAAAAAAAAGTATCCCAAAGGTGCCTCATTCAACTTCAACTTCAGGACTCAGAAGTGGAATAGTCTGCAAGAAAGCCCTAAGAAAGCCATCATACTCTGAAGATAAATGTCAAAAATAAATTTTATTACCCACTCTTAAAAATGATTAAAATTTAAAAGGTCTGCATAAAAGTACTTATTACTACCAGCTAATATGCAAAAATGAAAACAAAGGCATTCAATACAGAAGTAAAAAGGCTTTCCAAACTGGTAATGCTGCATATGAATTTCTTTCAGGTAAGTGACCACAGTGCAGAAAAAAAACCATTTAATTAGGAGGTTCTGGTTAATAAGTTATTTTTTAAAAGAGGAATAATTCAGAATACTAACAAGGTGACATTAAGGAAAAGTACAGGTGGTGGGAACTACGTACACTCCTCCTTCCCCGCCAAGCCCATCATAAAGCCTCCATTCCAAATGTATCATCTGAGGGCTCCCAAAGGGGGGAACTGACTGATTTGGCACAGGGTCTTGCTACACAGCTCAGACTCTCATTAATCCTCCTGTGTCAGCTTCCCCAGTGCTCAGATTACAGGCGGGTGCTACCATACCTGGTTTTGGCACAACAGCAGTACTGGAGTGCTGGATCCAGCACAGTGTGTGGTGCCAGGGACTGAACCCAGGTCCTTGCACTTGCCAGGCAGGCGCTTAGACTGCTATCTCCCCTGCTCCAAAGAGAGGCTTTTAACTTCATATTTTTCCCCAGCAGAGATCAAAACAAAACAAAGTAAACTAACTCTGTATTTTAATGTTCATCTATTAAGGAAGCTCCCAGACCTTGTGTCAATAATCAAGGTACAATGCTGCTCGAGGCTCCTCCCTTTCACCCTTACAGGCACTGATAAACATCTTATTTTTTAAAAATACACATTACCAAGTATTATCATTA
This sequence comes from Capromys pilorides, assembly GCA_004027915.1. Classification (NCBI taxonomy): domain Eukaryota; kingdom Metazoa; phylum Chordata; class Mammalia; order Rodentia; family Capromyidae; genus Capromys; species Capromys pilorides. The sequence goes on from PVKN010022516.1 coordinate 13,756, forward strand.
TGAATCTATAATATATAACAGTGTGATTGAAAAGTACGATGAATGTTTAAATAAAAGGCTTTATTACATAAAAAGCACTGCCATTCATCTCTCTGGATTCAAACCTACATACGCCATCACTCTAGCCATTCTCTGGCGTAATTCGGAAGTCCTGTTTTCATTAGTGTCTCTCATTATACTGATGAGGCTGCCTCAATGTCCTAAATCAATCAAAAACTTTCAGCTTTCGGGGTCATTTTGACAGTGGGGAAGAGCCAGAAGTTGCCCAGAAGCAGGTCACTGAGTAAGGTGGATAAGGACACACTGTAATGCTTTACACACCCTGCCCTCCTGGCTGCACACCGCTTGGTGGCAGCACAAACTGTTCCGGTAAAGATATTCAGGACCGAGGACTTCCACAAATATTTTGACAAGTAGTACAAATGACGTAAAAATTGTGCTCAACATGGGGGTGGGGGGCTGTTCAGGAGGGATTAATGATAGTAGTTTTCACCATACCGTTTTCAAATTTAAACATCCACTGTACATTTTGATCACCACTTGTATTTATTTATGCATCTTAAAAGTAATTTACTTTTTCTCAGATCTTTCATATTAAAGCTAAGCTTTATCTAACATGTTTTCAATCCAAACTAGCACGTGGAATCTGAGCCATAACACTTCTGTCTCACCTATGTTCTTTGTAAAATGACACGACAGGGTATTTCAGATACCACCTCTTCTCATAATCTGGTGAAGGCTGGTTAATAAAGTACGTCAAATTCTGTAGTATGGAATCTGTGCTACATACTTTATACTTTCAGTGATTAACAGGAGCAATAAAAGACTGAAGAACAAACATCAAAAGGAAAGTGCCGTGGAGAGCTATGACCACACGCTCTATGTGAGAAAAGGGCACCTCACAGAACCTGGGCACTGGGTACAAATGCGTGGTCTGGGCGGGAGGGCAGCTCTTCCCTGCTCCACACGCACGCCCCTAAGTATCTCAACCTATGGGCCTTGGAGCACCCAACAATACCTAGGCCTCACAGTGCTTTCGAGGATTAAATGATTAACATATGCATGGCACATTTAACTTTTTTTTTTATGGGGGGGGAGGGCATGTTATTCCTAGGATACTTTCCTAAACAACACTATAACAGTTTAATTCTTACAACACTTAGCTGTGTTAACCCAAGAAGTTATAAAAATCCTAAGAAACAGCACTTGTACTCTTTAAACAAGTTTCTGTTAAGATGTTGCCATAAAAACATAGAAGATAAAATAAATCCTTTTACAAATCATCACCAACAAATAAGTGTTCTAAAATGCCATTTCTTAACTGTAAGTTTTGATAACTTG
>PVKN010022518.1:0-15125 GCA_004027915.1 Capromys pilorides
AGTTTTAATGCAGTGGAGTTACTGATTACTAGAAATGTTTTTTATTACTTGACAGGCTGTTATTAACATTAACTAGACATAATAAGCATAGTACAGATTTTCTTATAAGATGGTAAACTCTTCAGTGAAGTATGTATAAAGCAATTACCAAAGCTATATGGAATTTAAAAATTGGTCATAAGTGTTTGTATATCCCAAAGGCAGCTGCCTTTCTTGGGGCAACTTTTATGACACTTATACCAAAAGTTTAGGGGGGATATGTTTAATCACATTCCCCAAAAGGAAAATTTGCTATATGCAGCACTAATGGTAATGTTACTTTACTGAGGAAGACAGGATGCTTCAATGGTGGGAATATACCTCTTTAAAGAGCAAAGGCAGAAGTGTATTACAGAAAAGAAGAACACCTAGTTGAAGCATGCATAACCTAGAGACCCATTTTATTTTATTTTGGTTTGGTTTGGTTTTTATTTTTGAGACAGGATCTGGCCGTGTTGTTCAGGTGGGCCTTGAACTTTATATCCTGGGCTGGCATCAAGATCACAGTGGTATACACCACCAGGCCTGGCTTTCCCTGCTTTAAGAGAATGTTTCAAGGGCTGGCCAGATAGCTCAGCGGATTAAAGTACCTGCTTAGGCAGGTACTGGGACTGGGTTAGATCCCCACCATGCAGTGCCAGCCCTGCTCCCCCCCCCCCCCCCCAGGGCACACTGAGATGGCAACTAAGACTGGGCGTGCTGATCCATGTTTGTAATCTCAGCGCTTGAGAGGCTAAAAACAGCAGGATCACTACAAATCTGGTCTGTGTAGCGAGACCCATATATATGAAGTGTTTCAGTTGCTAGTACCTTATTCAAGTCTTCTGTCATGCAAAACAGCACTTGAAGGCAGTAAACCAACACAATGAATTTATTCTTCTTTATGCGTAGGAAGGAGCCAGTGTCAAATTGTCTATTCTACCTTGTGGCAGTAATTTATTTGGGAGGCCCCATTGAGTACAGGGCTGGTAGGTGTCAGTCTTATCTGGAGAATATCTAGCCAGAATAGGCCAGCTCACTGAACCAGGTATTAGGCAGGTGCCCATCCTGCCTGGTTTGTTGCAAGGCTGTTTACCAGCTTTCCTCCACCTAGTCCCTTAGTCAGCATTAACAGAGGTCATAAGAGTTATGCATTTTAATCATGAATAGGTGAAGTTAAACTGGCTTAATAACTTTTTTCAGAATCTGAATGCCTCAATAATAAATGTGAAACAGATTTTTCTATGGAACAACCACAGTTTCTTTCCAGCCCATCATTTGCCTGTCTTTCTTACAATACAATAAAATTTTTAGGATTTATAGTTTACACAAATTGTACGTTCTGGGAACTGTCAAACCTCCAAGATCCCTTTCAGCTGATTCTACAAAATTGAAAGGTTACCTGGCCAGCCAAACAAATGATTCCAAAAAGACTTTATGTATTTACTTCAAGGGCAGTGGTTCCTCGGTCATCCTCCATCAGAATTAACTAATTAAAGTTGACAAGCCTACTAAATTGGGTCTGTATTTTATAAGAATGACTATAATCAAAGAAAATTTTTCTGCTTGTTGAGATAGCGAAATTATAGTGAAGCCCTCATCTGTTTGTTTTGTTTTTGGTGGAGTTTTTTTTCTTTGAGACAGGGTCTCATTGCAGTTCAGGCTGCCAAGAGTTCATTGTGTAGCCCAGGTTGGCCTCAAACTCAGAGTGATCCTCCTGGCTCAGCTTCCCAAATGCTGGGATAGCAGGTCCCAGTTCCCATTTTTACATAAAAAAAATTGTACTATAATATTAAATTCTTTACTTAATGTTTTATGAAGCAAATTAGCATTTAATAAACTTTTCAGTAATAGTATAGTATGATAGAAAAAAATGAGCAATCTTAGGAGCAGCTAATTTTGTATTATGTATTTACCATGGGCTATGGGGGTAGGGCTTTTTTTTTTTTTATGTATTTATAGGGTGTATAGGGTCTCAGTACATAGATATGACTCTCCTGTTTTCAGCTTCCCAAGTGCAGGGATTACAGGTGCACTCAGCCAAGCCTAGTTTTAGTTACCATTTCAGCATGCCCCTGGGGCAGGGCTGTGCTCTGCCCAAGCAGGCACTTTAGTCCCTGAGCTATGTGGCCTGTGCAGTAGAGCTGTTTTGAACTGCACACAGAATTGAACTACACAGCCGAGAATTGTTAGTTCTTCTTTCTGGTCCTATTGAACAGAAAAATTACATTGTCAAAGACATTTGTATTCTAAAAATAATTAGAAGATTGAAAATAACACTTTGAAAGATGTGAAAGATTACTTTGTGAGAGGTTCACATGGCTCAGTGAGATAAAATAATAGAATGACAAAATTTCTAACTAATAATTGGGCATGGTGGTAACAAATGGTAATTCCAGCCCAGGGGAGGTTGTGGCAGGAGGAGTGCTGTTGAGTTCCGGACCATCTTGGAATGGAATGTATAGGACACACCTGTAATCTCAGCACTCCGGAGGCTGAGGCAGGAGGATCAGTGCAAGTTTGAGGCCAGTCTGAAATACACAGTGAAACCCTGTCTCAAAAAATTAAATTAAAAATAAATTGAAAAGACAGGTATCTAGTAGTTTAGTGAGGCGCAATGTAAACTGATTTTGTTGGTGCTGTCGCTTGCTTGCTTGCTTGCTTGCTTGCTTGCTTGCTTTGGGCTTGGATAAAGCACAGCAGTACAGCACTTTTCTCTGTCAGGCTTTGAGGCCCTGCATTCAGTCCCCAGCATCACTCTCTACCAAAAACATAAAAAAGTTTTAACAACTTGCAGTCATATCCTGTGAGCCAAACCATAACTGGAAAATCTTTTTTTTTGTAATGGTCTTAGTGGAAATGAGGGAATTCCATACTCCAAAGTCAGGTCCTTTGTATACAATGAATATGTCTTTAAAATATCCCCTAAAGTGTAGATTCTATGATGAGAAACCTTTTTCTGGTGTTTCCATAAAACCAAACTGTTGGGATTGAAGGATCAAACATCTGCAGGCCAATAGACAATGGGAAATGGGGCAAGGCAACATATTTTTATGTTTTCAAGTGTAGTTCTTACTGGCAAAGACAGGAAGCTTCCTTGATTCCCAGAAAATAACCTTACATGACCTTTACAGGAGTTGAGTTTCAAGCCACCTTCCTGCTTCCCCTCTTCCCTTGCCCTCCCCCCTCCCCCATTTCAGTAGGGATTTTTGATGGACCTTTGAAGCCTGAGGCTCCCTTTGGAAGGAATATTTAGGGAGTGTTACATAAGGATTTCTGTGGGCAGATTCAGTTAGGAATCCCTGGTAAGCTGCTCAAGCTTTTGAGAGAAGATGGACAAACAGTGAAATCTGGAAATAATCATATTCGTGCACCTTGTTCAAGTCAAATGTTTATCCCAGTCTAGTTTTGAATGTTAATTTAGCTTACAGCTGGGATGACCTCTTTGCTAAGTTGTCTTGGAAAACTACTCACCTAAAGTGGCTGAGGCCAAAAGCCTTATCCTAAGGAGGGACCTTTCCTCAATGAGAAACAGCCTCTTTGAAGCTAGATGATGTACAGGGTGCCAGAAGAGCCACCAAAAGGTCCAACAGTGGTGCAGCTCCGGGCCATGCAGCTTGGTGGGTGGGGTTTTGCCCCTATGAATGCTTTCAAGCTTACCAGACCTTCACTGCCCTCCAGAAGGGTGAGGTGTGTATGGTGGCTTAGGGCCTGGTACAGTCTGGGTTATGGGGGCGTTTTCGAGAAGCATAAGGATACAACAGCCAAGCAGGAAGAGGGAGGCAGTGAACAGTAGATCCCTGTAAATCCTAGATCCAGGGCTTCTGTAGCCAGAAGTGCCTTGTACCAAGCCTACAGGCCAGAACTAAACTGATTAGATTCTTGTTGGGAGTCTGAGGGATACACCTAACTGGCACCAGGACATGAGCCTTCTCTGCGTTCTGGTTCTTAGTACCTTTCAGTGTCTTGTCCACTCCACAAGAAGTAATTTAGTGCCACTCCAGCTGTGCCATGAAACAGTCCTCAGGGAGCTGGCACAGCTGCTATTCCCAGAACTGTAGCAGGTGGGCAGTCTGTGCATTGTCTTCTTCACTAGCAGGAAGTGACCATCTAATTTTCAAGATACTGTTAAATGAGACAGGGAGAAGCACTATTGTGAGATTGGGCTGCATTTAATTCGAACGCACCACTCGTTCCTTGGCAATTAAACTTGTTTCTTGTTAAACCTGGTTGATTGGTCAAATGACATAATGCAGCCAGCCTGGTGATGCTTGCCTATCATGCCATTGCTGAGAGGATCACAAGTTCTTCAACCCCAGCCTGGTCAACTTAGCAACTCAATGAGACCCTACTTCCAAATTGTAAAGAGTTTTAAAAATGTAAAGGCCTGGGGTGTAGAGGCCCTAGGTTCAGGCCCGGTATGGAAAGGTGAGGGAGGGGGTGCAGGTAGTGCATGAAAAAGCCTCAGAACACACTGACTACGCCAGCCAACAACAGTTTCTGACTAGAAGGCTGAAGTGTGGGGGCTGAGCTCCTCTCCCAGTGGTGGAATGCAGGCTTAGCATGCAGGAGGACTTGGGTTAATCTGTAGAGCCAAAAAAAAAAAGGAAAGAGTAGTTTACCCAGCCCCTTTGCTTCAGGTTCCTAGATCAGTTGGGTGAGGAAACTACTTCTGAGTCTCCACACTCCTGGAAGAAATCATAAGAATGGCCTCCTGTCTGTAATCCAAGAGTGGGTATTTATTTTCAACAGAGTGTTTGACATTTTTAAGGCTGGTAGTTCCTTGGTGGTTTCCCCTTTTATCCTGATTGTCTCCTTTTACAGGGCTTTGTACTTGCATGTACTTGAGGGGTGAGAGACAAGCCAAATTTTGGTAGTGTTATGTGTTTATTTCACAGCAAAAGAGACAAACCTCTTTGTGGATGCATTTTTCCAGGCAGCAAGTTGTGATACCAGTTCTTTTTTATATTACTTGAAATTCTTTACTAATGAGATGAATGAGCCCTAGGCAAACTTATATAATTTTTGTCAAGTTGAATAGTACTGGTAGATTTCTTTTTGTTTTTGTCTTTTTGAGGCAGGGTCTCCCTATGCAGTTCAGGCTGGCCTTGAGCTCACTTCTTTAGCCTAGGCTAGTCTTTAAACTCACACCGATCCTCCTGCCTCAGCCTCCCAAGTGCTGGGATTACAGGTGTGCGTCACTACACCCAGCCAGTGATACCAGTTCTTACCCCCCTGCCCAATGCACTTTAATTATATTTATTGCTTCATGGACAACTAGCTAGGTTTGCAACTGGGTATACATTGGAGATCTCTCAAAAAAGGAAGTACAAGATAAAAATGCTATGTGTTTTTGTTGTTAGTGGATTTTTTGTTTGTTAGGCTTTTTTGTGGTACTGGGGATTAAACTCAGGACCTTTCACTTGCCAGGTAAGTGCTTATTCTACTGAGTTATCTTCCCGGCTTGTTTGTTCTTAAAGATTTATTTATTTGAAACAGGATCTCGATATGCAGCTCGGACTTGTAGTGATCCTCCTGTCTTAACCACCCCAGCACTGGGATACTGGTATGCACCACCATGCCTGGTTTCAGTGGCCAGGACAGCATGTGATACCAGGGATCGAACCCAGGTTTTTGCACTTGCTAGGCAGGTGCTTAGACCCCTGAGCTATCTCCCCAGCCCTGGTCATAGTGGTAAATTGCCCTGATGACTACAGTAACTGCCAATGCTTCTTGTGATATTTCATATGACAGTCATGTATGTATGTATGTATGTATGTATGTTTGTCTTTTTGAGACAGGATCTCACTGTGCAATTCAGGCTGGCCTTGAGCTCACTTTGTAGTCCAGACTGGTAGCAAACTCACAATGATTCTCCTGCCTCAGCTTCCCGAGTGCTGGGATTACAAGCATGGGCCACCACACCTGGCTTTCCTTGTACTTTTTTCTTTTATGGTACCAGCGATTAAACTTGGGACCTTGTGCTTGCCAAGCAGGTAGGTGCTTATGCTGCTGAGCTGTCTCCTTGGCCCCACCTTGTACTTTTAGAGTATTTAACTCATCTTTCTGAGATTGATGTGCAAGAGTTTATAAAAAGTTTAAAATACAGTCTTCAGTATAGTTGTGATGAAATAAATTAGAACACTTTGGTTTGAAGTAACATTAGTGGAGAAATACGGCTATAATTATACATTTCTAGTTAAGATTATATAATTTTTAAGTTTTACTTGAACCCAGGTACATTCTACCACTGAGCTATATTCGTAGCCCTTTTTACTTTTTTTATTTTGGGGAAAGTGTGTTGCAAAGTTACATAGGCCTGCCCTAAATTTGGGATCCTCTTGTTTCAGGCTCAAGTAGCTCAGTTTTATCACAACTGGCTGTTTGTGTACTTCATGTAATTAATATCACAAAATTATAAAACAAAAGTGAAATGATGACTGCTCTGTGGCTCAGTGGAAAACGACCTCCCTGACATGTTTGAGGCCCTGAGTTTGATCATGAATACCATACACACATTTACTTAGTGATATGGAATGATGATCACTGTACATAGCAGAATAACATGTATATACAAGGTAATTTATTTTCTAAGAAAAAAATGTGCATTTTTGTGTATATGTGTATCAAAATCTGGCTTTTGGGGTAATAGATTGTATTTATGCTTAAATGTTACATGGTAATAATGGAAAATAGTAGATTTTTAAAAATTATCTTTGTTGTTTAAGTGGATATTCTGCTCCCTTAGTTGTCACAGAGGAAAATAATGTAATTTTAAGAAATAAAAAGTCAACATCTGGAGTTATGTTAAAAATTGTCACAACATGTAAGGTTCAGAATGAGCTCTTGTTCTTTTTCATTCTAATCTCTTGGATATGGGTTTTCTTGCTTGTTTTTAAAAAATGTATTCACGTTTTACTTTGCCAAAATAAATTTTACAAGATAAAATGTGTCTCAGAGCCATTCTTAAAGGTTTCTTTTTACCCAGGTTGCCCTACCCTTTTGCTTTGCCACCAGGCAAGCAAAGCAAAGAACACACCTAGGTGAAAGGCCCTTGGAATACCAAACAGCGTCAAGCAGAGACAAATTACGAGTTGCCCAATATAAAGCATGAGGGTTTGTTTTTTTAATTGAGGGGATAGCAATACAGCTTCTCAATTATACACTGCGTCATACTCTTGGGAAGGCGTTTTTGGCTTGAGTCCATTACTGATTATGTATTAACCACTGTGGGAACTGTATTACTGAGAGTTGCCAGTTTGTGTGTGTAGCGCCCTCTAGTGAACTATTTTCAAGATGCAGAGCAGTTTATCCTGCCCAGCTGTTAACTAGAAAATGTCCTCTCTGTGTGATTTATTTTGCTGTGTTTCCTTACATACAGATTTACCCCTCTTTGGACCTACATGTTTTTTCTTAGCCAGGAGATGCACTACGCTGTTAAGCTTTGAAAACAGTCCTTAATCTCTATGCTTCAGTAACCTCATCTGTAAAAGGAAGATGATAATCATAGGGTTCTGCCGAGGACTAAATGAGTACATGTAATGTAGATGCCTGGCACATAGTAAGAGCTCAGTAAGTGCTACCTGGAGTGTTTTGTTTTCATATTTTGCAGTACTGGGTATTGATCAGGGCCTTGTGCTTGCCAGGCATGTGCTCCACCTGAGCTGCACCCTAGCTACTTTTTACATAAAAGTAAGTCTACTTGGCCTACATTTAATTGAAGACAAGTAGTAAATGGTTCAAGGGTCAGGACATAGCCCAGAGGCTTAACTGCCTGCCTGGCAAACAGAAAGTCCTGAGTTATATCCCGGTACCAGAAAAAAATCTTGGTTCAGATATCATAATGTAGTTGAAAAATGTTATGTTAGAAAATAACAAGAAAGGGGCCAGCGAGATGGTTCAGTGGTCTAAAGCGCCTGCTTAGGAAAGCTCAGGCAACTGCAGGGACTGCAGTTCGATCCCCGGCACCACATGCTCTGCCAGCCCCACCACCAGGGCAGGCTGAGCCAGTCATAAAATAAGTAAATAAAGAAATAAGCAAACAAATAAATAAAATAAAAATTAAAAAAAGAAAAAATAAGAAAGGAAGGGACGTGGCTACAATTCTAATTTCTAGTCCCATTTTACTTTGCTAATTCTAAAGTCTGAGAGGGGCTGGCGAGATAGCTCAGTGGTCTAAAGTGCCTGTTTAGGGAAGCAAAGGCAATTACAGGGACCCTGGTTCAATCACTGGGACCACATGCTGCGCCAGCCCTACCCCCAGGGCAGGCTGAGCTAGCCATTACATACATACATACATATATACATACAGTTTTTAAAAAGTCTGGGAGATGTTTTTGTATCTCTTCATAGTGCTTATAATTATACAGTCCAAATATTTGTCATTTTAAATATTGAAGCTGAATTTGTTTTTTAGTAGATCTTGGGAAATGATAGAAAGCTAAAATTAATATAAAAATTAGAATACTAGGGTTCAGTATGTTCTTTAAACTAGAGGCTTATCCGGGCATGGTGGTGCACATGTGTAGTCACAGCACTTGGGAATCTGAGCCAGGAGGATCACTGAAGTAACTTCTAGGCCAGCCTGAACTGCATAGTGATACTTTGTCTCAAAAAGACTAAACCAGGGGCTTTTGGATTACAGGATTTGTGTTTTCAACACACAAGTATAATGACAGTAGACTTGATTGTGAATCCCATGTGAATTATGATTTATGAACCAAAGAGATGTAGATTCCAGAATCTAACTCCTCTATTGTCACCCATTTAGAGCATTTACAGCTTGGACTTATTCTGACTTAGTTCCAATAGAGTCTTTCTTCAGATACTCTTAAGGAACCATCCATAGTCTTTCCTGTATTGACAGTCTCACACTTAGCCGTAACACCATCCCAACAACCCAGTTATTTTAGGAAAGCATTGAGTACTTCTGACCCATGAGTCTCTGGAGTCTTTAGTTAGTCATATGTATAAGAAATGTCTCCAGGCATGTTTTTCCTATTGACCGATGTTAGACATGTCACAGAGTATTTTTCTCCCTCCCTTCTTGTGCCTCATTATTAAGCCACATTAATTTTCTCACAAACATACACCAGTTAAGCTTGTAGTCTTATCAACATTCAGACATTATGCAAAGCACACATGACTTAGAACTTCCACGGCCACATTTAGACAGCCATGTTTAGAAAAAGTAGAAGGCACTGTCCCATTTTCCAGAGAAGAAAACTACTGGGTGATGCTGGTGATAAATGACAAAGTTAGACTTCTAACCTGGAGATTGGTCTCAACACTTATCAGAAACTTTTCAAAAGGAAATTTCCCTTCCACAAAGGACAGCTCACAGCTGCCATGGGTCATACCTATTTTTGAAGGTGAGCCCATGGGGAACCTCATTTTCTCTTTGTGTATTTGTCATCAGTTGAGTCTCCAAGCTAGGAAAGCAAGTTCTTTTCTAGCAGGAGATTGCAGTTGCTATTATTTACCCCCTGCAGGAAAAATCCACAAAATCTAGCTGGGAATGCTAAGGTCTGATTCTCCAGCTTCGTAGACAGCTGAGGAAAGGGTTCATATTACTGGCTGTCTTAAGTGCTGTGCTGGAAGCTGTGCACAGGACCAGAGGCTGAGTCTTGGCCAGTGAAACCACACTGAGCAGCTCTTTAGCCAGTCTGGGCCTCACCTCCCCAGGCCAATTGCAGACCATACCTTCCCCCTAAGGTACTCTGGTCAAAGCTTCCCCTGGTATATATCTTAACTCCTTGGCAGGATCCCAGAGTACCAAGCTCTTGTATGTAGGAGGGTTTAAGTCAAAAGCCCTGGACCTTGGCACAGTGGAGGAGTCACAGGTCAAAAGGGCTACAGTTTGGAAACAGGAGCTTCTTCCATCACAGTAGGTTTTTCGTTAAGGTCTGCCGTTCTGACTGGGGCACTCATCAGAAGGTTTAGTTTCTAGAACTTTTAGGAAGACCAAGCAGGAACCAAACTTGCCCATCCTCCTCCTATAACAATTCAATACAACTTGGAGGCCTGGAAAAGTCCTCCAAAAGAAACGTTTTTTTTTTCTGGAAGACTAGGTTGTACATGTTGAAACAACTTAAATAGAGCATCAACCATTGTTATTTCCTACAGAACAGGGAAGCTTCACAAAATGACAAGATACAATTTAAGACATCTGATTAAATGTCATTTAAGAAAAGTTAATTCTTGTCAGTCTTCCTCTGCTAGTGGAGGAGACCCAGAGACAAAATTCTACTGGGACTTTCCTTTACTGTTCATTTACATTTGGTATCCCTAGGCATTTTAATAATTAACATTTTAATATGGGTGTGCCTCGGGTTCTGGAAATGTACAACTGTTTACAGCAAATAACAAAGCTCCTCATTGAAGAAGCTGACAGGCCTGGAATGCTGTCAGATGACTTTTCAGTCCCTGGATCAATCCTGCTCACTGAGGCCTGGAAACAAATGGGGTTTGGCTTGAACTAAAGGGAGGTTTAAAGCCTGATACTGCTTTGCAATTTTTCAGATTACAGTACTCATTTGAAAAATAGAGAAAATGAAATAAAGTCTTTGGCTATGGGATGTGAGAATACCCTCAAGTCATTAGGAGGAACAGCGATAGCTCAGTAGCAGTACCTGCCTGGCAAGCACAAGGTCCCAAGTTCAATTCCTGGTACCAAAAAAGTCATGGAACTCATAAAGCCATAAACTACATGTAGCATTGAATCTCATATTGTAATATTGAAGTATCCTGTAATCTTGAGATAGACCATAGTCACTAGTTATCTGGGCTAGGAGGGTTTTAGACTAACCTCTCCTTAAAATAGGATGTTGTGGCAGTATGTTCTAAAGAGGACCCAGGACACTCCGGAAGGTCACACATCAGAATCACTGGCCGAAAATCCCTGGCCAGTGAGCAACCTTAACTCAGAAGGTAAGCATATATTTTGTTCCTAAATTTTAACTATCAAAAAAGTTAAAGCCTGAATGTGGTGGCACATGCTTGTAATCCCCCACACTCAGGCTGAGGCAGGAAGATTGCTTTGAGTTAAAGGCCAGCCAGGACTACAAAATTAGTTCAAGACTAACCTAAACTGCAGAGCAAAACCCTGGCTCAAAAAAAGTTACATTCCTTTTAAGCTACTGCTCTCTTTGAAGACATGAGGTCTTCTACATAAACAGGCAAGGTAACCCAGTAAAGAATCAGGTGAAGGGACTAGGGAGGTAGCTCTGTGGCACAAGTGCCTGCCTGGCAAGTGCAAGGTCATGAGTTTGAACCCTGGTCCCACCAAAAAAAAAAAAAACTAGTGAAAAGATGGATGTTAGATTACAGTCTCATGAGAGACCCTGAGCCCATTCTAACCCACAGAAACAAGCGTAAAAAGTGGTGTTCCAACCTAGCATTACTTCTCTCTTATTCCTTCCCTCCATCCCTTCCTCTCCCTTGCTCCCCTCCTTTCCTGTCTCCTATCTTTCTCTCTTTCCTGCTCCCGCTGTCCCTTTTGCATTTCAGCAGAAAGCAAAAGGAAAGTGAAGGTAGTCCGCATTTTTAAGGCAACAGTATGGACCTATACCATCACTTCACCCCTGCCTCTGACCACATCTAGCTGCAAGGGAGCCTAGCAAGTCCAGTGGCCTGTGTCCCACTAAAAGTTCTATTATGTGAGAAGGGGCCAGCTTGATGATGTCTGCCTATAGTCCCACCTTGGGAGGCTGAGAAGGAATCACTTAAACCCAAGAATTCATGGTAGCCCAGGCAAGATAGCAAGACCCTGTCTCAAAATGGGAAAAAAGTGGTCCACACCTGAAATTCCAGTCAGGAAGCTAAGAATGTAGCTTAGTAGTCTATTTCCCCTGCTCCCCTCTCCCCCACATACACACAAAGTGAAGTACAGACTGGAGAAAGCATTTTCTGTCACCATTTTTTTCCTGCAGTTTACCACTCCAAACATACATGATTACTAATTCAAAACGTTAAGGTACACAGCCATTGAGTTCCTTATGTAGTTCATGTCATAGTCAACTTATGCTATGTGCTAATACAAATACTAATACAATAGGGTGTAGCAGATGAGGCTACATAAAGAAAATAATAAGGGCTAGAGACCGTTTTATCCTCCGTTATTTTTAGGTAGCATAGAAAACAGAAGTCATTAAGAATTTAAAGCTAGGGCTGGGGAGATAGCTCAATAGAATATGCTTGCCTGGTAAGCGCAAGGGCCTGAGTTCAGTCCCCAGTTCCACAAATGGTGTTAGGATTATTTGGGTTTGTTAATTTTTGGTATGAGGGATTAAGCCCAAGGTGCTCTACTACTGAGCTGTATCCTCAACCCTTTTCAGTTTTTATACTGAGACAAGGTCCTACTAGCTACCCAGACTGGCCTCAGATTTCTAATCCTAACTCAGCTTCTTGAGTACCTAGGCTTAAAGGCCTGTCCCACTGCTCCTAGCAATGTTAAAATCTTTTCCAGTAAAAGTATAGAGTTCCGTAACACAGTCTCATGGTGATTTTATATTATATAATGGTGATGCTAAAGAGCCTATACTATTTTAGGTGGGATAGAAAAAGATCTTTCAATCTGCCATACAGTTGAAAGAAAATACAAGTTGGGATTTTGGTTCCACCATTTATCCTTCCCCTGTGTGACTGTCACACTGTGACCATGGAGTGGAGAAATATCATTTGGGATTCATAGGTGAAGGATTACTCTCAAGGTGTAAGCACTCTTTGGCCTTTCACACTTCCAAGTCTTCCCCAGGGCCAAAGTGGGACAGAGGTGGGAGACTGATCAGATGGGAAAATAGTCTGGTCTGGCCTAGCTATGCACCACTCTAACCCTGGCAACCCTAACTACTGCTACGCCAATTACCATTTCCTGGTTGTATCTAGGCTCTTCTGTTTGTTCCACCCATGACAAGGAAGTAGGAAAATGGAGATATGCAGAAGCTGGTAAAGACTAGTGTCTCCAAGGCAAAGTTCCATTTCTAGATCCAAGAAAAACTTCCTGTTTTGTTAAGACCCTTCTGAGGAACGGAAACCTGCTTTCAAATGAAACCACAATGAATAATTCACTGTATTGAGCAAGCCTGAAATCCCAAGAGGAGGTTGGTGAATAAGCATCAGAAATCAACCCCAGCTGTGCAGGGCTCTTCCTCAGTTCCTCCGCCACTCCCTGAAAGACCAGTGACAGCTGGTAAGTAGAAAGCATTTGGAGGAGCTGACAAAAGAACTAAACAGAACTTTGGTGGCTCCCTCAGGACTGTGTAGCTCAGATTGGTCATCCTTCCAGATGGATTTCCCCTTGTAAGAAAGATCTGGCCAGGTGTGGCAGTGCAGGCCTGTGATTTCAGCACTAGGGATGCTGAAGTGGAATGACAGAAGTTCAGGGCCAGCATGAGCTATGGAGTAAGACCGTCTTTTAAAAAAAAAATCTAGAAGAGCTACAGTGTTAACCTACACTTTGCTGCAAAAATAAATGAACCCTGGAATCTTGATTTAACACGCACTGTAAAGTTTCTTTCTTTTCCACCTGATTGGTACTGGTTGGTGGTGAAAACAAGCGTTCCATTCAAGAGCCCAGGTGCCATGTGTGCCGTATTGCTGGAGACTTGGCAACCACCACCTTGGCAGCAGAGGAAAAAAATAAGAGAAAAACTCATACTTGCTCTTTTGTGTGCTGCCTAGAAGTGAAAGTGCTGCCTCAGTAGTAGGACTAAAGATGGCAAACTGGTATAGAAGGGGACACATACAAGGTGTTTGGTGAGTGCTAAATGCTTCTCCTGGAGGGGCTGGGGAGATAGCTCCATGGCACAAGTGCCTGCCTGGCAAGCGGAAGGTCGTGAGTTTAAAACTCAGTCCCACAAAAAAAAAAAAAAAAAAGATATGTTTCTCCCAGAGCAGAATTTTACTGCTGGCCACTTGCGTCAACATGTTCAAGCAGTACAAAAATTCTAGATGGATCATTTGGGTCTCATCATCTAAGCTTCTTAGCTATTTTCTGAACTATAAAGTTATAAAACAAGCAAGTTTCAGATCAAAAATAGTCCACCCTCTGCAACAGTAAGTGCTACATAAAGGTCTTACCCCTACAGTTGTTCTTCTTTTCCTTTTAATTTTAATTTTGCTTTTTACCAAATTAGCTAATTCACCAGAACTCCCACTCCTGGCCTCACAGTTGTGGTTTCGGGCCTAATGTAGCTGGGTGTCCCTAGAAGCATGGATTGGCTAATTACTGGAACCAGAGCTAGTTGTTTGACAAGTCTAGAACTTTAAGCTGTGCACATTTAATTCCACAAAAATGACAAAACTGAAGAGTTCTCTGAAGGATAGTTTCCCAAACTGTTCAAAATTCAAGCCTCCACTTGAATTTGACTCGTTTGACTCTTGGCCAGTGTTTTAATGTTGTGGTGGTGGTGGGGAGCCTGATTCACCATGATTATCAATTAAATATACACTGAGTCCACACACAAATGGTGGGGTTCTCAGGAATGAACTTGCTTGCTCTGGCTGGGAGGCAAGGAATTCACTGTTAAGTAATAGCTCATGCAGCGCTTCAGTTCTCTGCCTTCCCCTCTTGCGCCTTGCTTTGGGGAGATTTTGTCATTCATCAAAGGCAGGGGAGGGCAAGGGAAATACAGTACAGCTGAATTTGAAGCAGCCTTACTTCACAGGGTGGTTCTCACTTGTTTTGTTTTACTTGGCTTGCTTCAGCGCTGTTTTGGTACACATGAGGTTCTTTAACCATGAGGCCTTTTGCAGACCTGATTTCCCCTTGGAATGACACGATATCCTCCCTACAAATCTGGCAGTGGTGAAGTCCTGCCTGGGGAGCAGCAATTGCTTTGAATTACACTCTTATTTGAATAAAGCAATGTGAGCTCAACAAGACCTTATTGTTCTGCAATCCATTATTGAAATCAGCTATAGCAATTTCTGGTGTTATTATACTCTCCTGCCTAGTATTTTATTATGCAAAGGAATACTTTTTCCATACTTTATTTGGTCCTTTTTAGTTATTTGTAATAGAAAAACTTCTTGCCATTTTAGTAACACTGTTCAGGTTCACACACACACACACACACACACACACACACACACTTTTTTTGTCTCTT